>CM069456.1:68156265-68270178 GCA_035610835.1 Ophiura sarsii
ACTTTTAAAGTTATGGCGATTTCAATGACCGCGCATGCAACAGAAAAGTTGCACTAGGTATAGGAATCATTGATTTGAATTTGAGATACATGAGTTTCGTTCCATTTTTTGCTCGATCGATCTAGTTTTTGTGGGCAATTATTCATACATGTTATACCTCATACAATGTATCCCAATGAACAACTACAGTGTATTAATGTTCTTAGGGAACAGTTCCTTTTATACTCGATAGATTTGTTGAAACTGTATCGGGCCCCGATGATTTTATATATCGAGCCTGATTTGAAGAAAAAAATATCAAACTCCGTATCGAGCGAGCAGCAAGAGGTTATCTATCGAGCAACACAATACCACTTGTCTAAATATAACGAGGACAAGTGAGCATGTGTGGTCTAGTGGATAGCATGCAGGGTTCATGATACAAAGGTTGTGAGTTCTAGCCTCGCTATAGCCAACATGTTTGTATCCTTGGGCAAGGTACTTAGTCTCAATTGCCTCGTCGACCCAAGCGAGATTGGGGAGCTGTTAGGGGATATTACACTCTAAGTGCTGATACATTGTGTGCGCCGTGTCGGTAGCCTGGTAAATGAAGCGAAGTGATTGTGACGATTTCCTAATGGCAACAAAAACCAGTGGTTCGGAAGTCACGTAGAAATGGTGGTCCCGTGCATTGGAAGAGCAATACCCGAGCACGTTAAAAGGTTACGGACTGTTTCGTAAAGAATAGGGGATTATCCCGGTCTGTATCTGCTCACACATCTAACGGACCCCAATGGAAATAAGCTATTTCAATTCAATTCAAGGTTTAATAAACATATCATTATCGCAGCAAAATGCTGAATTACAACAATATTTACAATATGTAATATATAGAACAATAGAAACAATATATTCATAGAAATAACTAAGCATGTATAACACAACAACCCACCCCTATTGGAAACAGAACTATAATGTATGATTTAAGAGTTTGACCATGTATGGAATTGAGCTACGAGCGTAACGCAGGGTACGTGTTTTAGGAACAGTTATTTTGTGAGCACTACGGAGAGTCATATTATGCACTTGTTCATCTCTAGATTTTGGTAACCAACCACGGAATTCATTAGATTTTAAAAGGGATTTAGCAAAGTTTAAACAAAGTTGGCCTCTACGGTTCCTGAGTTCCGGAATAGCACATGTTATTAAGGCTATATAAGCTTAATGGGTTATCCAGGGTCGTAGGACCCAAATGATCTCAAATCAAATCAAATCAAACAAGTGGTACGGTATGTAGATACACATTATTGTCCTGGTATGTTTGCTTTACTTGTTCGTCCTTCGTATCGAGCTCCAATGTCTATTTAAATATCGAACCCTAAAATGTATCGAGCTTCAATAAAGTCGCGATAAATTGATCGAGTGTAAATGGAACTGCTGTCGATATAATGTCTTACACAGTACTGTTACATGTACGTGATGAATCATGGAACCAACTTCAACTCTTGAAAAGCATGAAATAAAATACTAATCAATATTTTACATAACGTCGATCGATCAATTCCGAACTACTCTGACTAGTTTTGACGATTTACCTCCACTGAAACCGGCCAGATTTAACATATCATGATTCCTGGTATTAATTACGTAACAGCGAGCATTCGACATCTGCAGTATTTTGAATATTCATGAATCAAGCTTCCGGTGGTCTGTTGGGAAATTAGCGCATCACTTATCAATGTAAATGGTGAAGCTCATCCACATTTGGTGGTTCCAGCGACTAAAATACTTGTTATTCCATATTTTGGTTGAAGTATTTGTTATGTTCCCTGTATTGCGGGAAGACGGTAAATAGTATCCATCAACAGTCATTAAAAAAGTAACTATACAGGTAATAAATGGACTTTTAACTCTAAAAATATATATCCTATTTAAAAATATTAAATCATAAAGTTGTTGAAATATTTATCTTCTTAAATATAAGATATTGCACGCTAAGATCGGTTGAATATTAAAGAGGTGACAATCCAAAATGAAAGGTAATGTCACAATTTTATTTTCACATTTTACATTTCAATACGTGGGAGAGTATGACAGGTAGCGTGCGTGTGGCGTATTGATCCATCGGAACAATACGGCCGACTGTCCAACCAGCGCGTGCATCCCCTAATTGCACTACCGGTAATCGATAAAGTACCCATAAATTGGTCCGCGTGTAGAAAATAAAAATGTGAAAATGAAAATCGGACTTCACCTTACATTTGGGAGTGTCATGTCCTCAATAATCACCCGATCCTAGCGTGCAATATCTCATATTAAAAAAAGATGAATTTTTCAACAATTTTATAATTTAATATTTTTAGGTTGGATATATATATTTTTTGAGTTAGAAGCCCATACCTGTATAGTTACTTTTTTTGACTGTATTATTTGTTCAATTAGTTTCTGTTTGGTATACCATTTGTTGTAGACAAAATAGTTCCAATACTTTACAGCTGTGATAGATTAATTTCCCAACAGGCCACCACTAGCTTGATTTTGGGAATTAACTATCTGTACTACACTATGCTACCTATTACGCAATGCCAATAACCACGATAAAGTCTGCACAGTTTCTCTACATCGACATTGTAAAAACTTAACAAAGTAATAATCATTCAATTTCAGTTAACACGTTCCGGGACTGCCGAGTAGTCTTTTTTATTCAATTTCATAACCATATTTAGAATCCGCATGAGAAATGCATTACAATAAGTACAAACATGCCCAGTATTGGTTTAGTAATTCTTGAGAGAGACTTTGTAAGATGGAGGTTTCTGAAAACAACTGTTGTGTATAATGGTAAAACTAATATATAGCCGCGTGGAAAGTGTTAAAAGATACATGACGTTAATGCTATTCGTGTGTTAAAGTTAATGCTTGCCTTTCTAGACAGTAGCCTTTAATAATGCCTAATACATTATATCCAGCATTAGCTTATGGAAAAAGACGACATCAATTCGTTGTCGATGTAAATTTAGATTTCATGTAAGATTTATACTAGAGTTGTCTGATGATCGCACAAGCGTGAAACTCGGAGTAGCAACTACCGTTCCAAATCGTTTACCTTATAATAGTTATACTACACACAGAAAACACTATGTAAACAATTATGTAAATATAGAACTCCATAATTATTATGTAAGAGTTTACATAAAACATGTAATATATACCCAAGCTTGTGTAAATTCCTATGCAAAAGCTTAACACAACTGTTTACATAGTATTATGGAGTTCTATTTTTACACAGATTGTGTATTTTTTACATAATTTGTGTAATTTTTTTACATAGTGTTTTCTGTGTGTATGTGTTTTACAATATACGGGATGAAGAAATCAAAAATTCCCTAGTAATATCTATTAGATATCATAATCACATCTGAAATGCCTTGAAGCAAAGTATGTGAATACGGTATGTCCCTTGAGTTAGTGTATGTAATCCTCAAATAACTTTGATGAGTAAATGTTTAGGTATAAGAAATCAAAGTAATATATGCAGTCTATACGAAAAATGTATTTTCAAGGGGAAAGTGTCCTGTTAAACCAGTATAGCGTTATCATCTTATATAAAAGAATCACAACAAAATATATGGATACTCAATATGCGAAAGTACGCAAAAGAGCGGGAATGATACAGACAAAATGTTATACAGACAACGCTGATGAAGTATTATAGTCACGTGTTATTATTGTAATGCAATTGTTTCTGTAACTAATTAGAGTAAGTGAATGCAAGTTATGCAATGAATCTCTTCTTCAAGTTAATTTTTTGTATTGGGAGGCGTATACAGCCATACTGCAAAACGAGTACGTATGTCTCATACGTACTAATGACTTGTACGCAAGACTTATACGATAGTCTCCAAAGTGATACTTTGCATCACCATGCGTAAGTAAACCCATAAGCATTGCACTGCGACAAAAATATATCATATATATGCTTGAGAGTTTGAACAGATCGTAGACGTAGCAGATTTAAACGCGAAAAATAACTAACTGTAATAGTGGTAGAGCGCTCGTCCGGTAACCGAGAGGCTGTGGGTTCGAGTCCCCATTACAGTTAGTTATTTTTCACGTTTAAATCTGCTACGTCTACGATCTGTTCAAACTCTCACGCATGTGTAATGTACAATAACAATTATATTATTATTGATAACAGATCACTCACTTGGTTGATTTATGGCTGCACCAATCTCTCACGTATTTATATGAGTGCAGCCAATGCTGGCTGTATGAAACAGTGCTGTAGTATAATCATGGAATTTTAATCAAGTTGATTTTATATAATATATATTGCTCTACTTATTAAGTATTGAGCACTCTGTTCCAAATGTTCTGGATTTACGTTATTGTATATCATATATATATATATATATATATATATATATATATATATATATATCATTAGGGAAATATTTGTATTGGTCTAAGTACAATTGAAATTGGTGATTGTACGTATAGTAATGCATAATATTACTTTGATGACTATCGTACAAGTCTTACGTACAATTCACTTTTACGTGTAACCCATGCATACTAGTTTTTCAGTATTGCCTAAAGTAGGGGTGTAGCTGTAATGCGTTTGTGCATCTTGCTTAGACAAGACATGCTCGAAAGACATGCGTGACCAGTCAAGTTTAGCTATTTTACAATATCATAAAACAACGTGTTACGGGAGGATGCTCTTCCTTGCTATATATGATTAAAGGACAGAAGTTGATGTGTTGGTCGGCCATGCTCGTAAAACAGGGACTTCTACTTTCATGATCTCAAGAGACATCCCCGAATGTGATATACTGTACCCTACATGTATATATTGAAGAGATTAATTACTCTCATAAGACAATTCATCCGACATAAATAACGTATTTCTGTCATAAGGGACCAGTTCGATATGGATCGTTAAGCTCATGACATACTCCATAATCGCGTGACGCGATTTGTCGCTTACGCTCCTTATTTGGTAAATAGCACTCTTTATAAGGAGCGTAAGCGACAAATCGCGTCACGCGATTATGGAGTATGTCATAAGCTTTAGACTTGCGGATGTCTGACGAATGTATCGGACTTGCTTATTTGTTAAAATAAGATTTAACCATTAAGGAGCACATCAAAACTCGACCACCCGGCAACCACCGGTTCCGTGCAGTTCCGTGAGGTTGCAGCCGGTTTCTATTGTTCTAAACAATGATATGCGGTCCAACCGGGCGGAATCGCCGGTTGCCGCGCGGTCGAGTTTTGATTTGCTCCCTTACCAACCTCCCCACCCCCTCAAATGTTCATTATTCTCTATTTGGGAATAATCACGATGCCCTGAAGGCAAGACTTACTTATAACCTCCGTGGAAATGTGACACACATCAAGATGAAACACAATCCAAACATGTATTGGGTGCATACATGTATGATCATCAGTCGATAGGGCACGGAGAGGTGTATCCAGTGGCGTTTTACAAATTCGATTGCGTGATATTAGGTATCATTTGCCTGCGTGATGCTTCTATATCACATCCATCTATAAGCGGGCGGGAAAAAGGCTTCGACGTTGTGATTAAATTGACCTCGTTTCTTAGAATACCGTATCATGAAGAATAAATGATTATTGTCATGAAGCAGATCCACGCGGCTATTAGTTTTGCCATATACAAAACAGATTTTTCAGAAACCTTTCCCAATTTTCGAAGAGTATCTCAAAGATTACTGAACCAATACCAAGCATGTTTGTACTTATTCCAATCCATTTTTCATGGTGATTCCGAATGTGGTAATGAAATTTAAAATATTTGACATTTTTGAAATATTTTGTGAAATTTTGGAATGTCGTCTGCAGCCGCCTGCCGCGTGGAAAGTGCTAAGATAGTATGTGATTATATAATTGCCAGAAATGTATAGGTTTAGCTAGAGGCATTCAAATACGATTTTTTTTTATTCATTCGATAAACAAAACACATGCCAGCCTATCTGATCAGATATGTTGTTTCTGTTTCATGAAGAAGGCAAACATTAATTATCGGTGTAATTTGTTTTTTCCTGCACCGCCTTAGAGAAAATCAGCGCAGGTTCGGTCTTTAAAAGAAAAATGTAGACTTTACATTCGAATAGCTATACATTATATTTTACCTACAACTAACTGCATGAAATAGCTTATATCGTATGTACCATTGATATCGAAGCGAAACTTTCTGGGGTCAATACTTCTCATTTGCCAGCTGCAAATGTACGCAACTTGGGGGTCATGTTTGATTCAAATCTAACAATGGACTGCCATGTGACAGCAGTATCACGGGCTGCTTTCTGCTCAATACGAAACATTGGCAGAATCCGTCAACATCTAACAAGGGATGCAGCTAAAACCATCATTCATGCATTTGTAACATCCAGACTTGACTCCAATAACTCACTTCTATATGGAATTACAACATCACAACTCTCTCGCCTTCAACGATTGCAGAATATAGCCGCCCGGATTATTACATATACTAAGAGAACAGATCATATAACTCCTGTATTAGCGGACCTACACTGGCTTCCAATTGAACAGAGACTGAAATACAAGATAAGTCTTATTATTTTCAAAATCTTACATGATGCAGCTCCTTCTTATTTAACAGAACTTGTTCAACCATATGTGCCAGGGCATCGCGGGCTACGCTCTTCAAAACAAAGTCTTCTTCAGGAAACATTGGCTTAACATCAGTGGGGACAGCGAAGTTTTCAAGTCGCAGCACCGAAACTATGGAATAGCTTGCCTGAATATGTGAAACTGTCAAACTCTGTACATATTTTTAAGAAAAACTTGAAGACATATTTGTACTCTGAAGCATTTGCTTGATGTGACTCTCCTCATCTTTGTTCCTATTCGTGTTTATGTTATTTTGGTTGTTATGCAGAGAAGCGCCATGAGCGTCGCTTGCGGCGGATACCGGCGCTTTATAAATTACCATTATTATTATTATTATAAAAGTCGAGCTATTTTTTCAAATACATTTAATTAATAGAAGTGCAACTTTGAAAACACATCCATTTTTAATTAAAAATGTTACTTATTCTTATATAGTGGGTGTGGTTATTCTTATATAGTGGGTGTGGTTTTGGATGTCAACTTGGCATCACAATGTTAATTTTTCCTTTTTTTTCTCATATGTGTTTTCTTTCATGTTCTACCTTCACATGACGTCACGCCTATCCTGCTTCGACAACATAGGTGAGTTACTGTTATTTAATTTCTGGTACTTGTTTTATCAAAGTAATTGTATTTGTATGATACGGCTTGAATAAATATTCTTATATAGTGGGTATGGTTTTGGATGTTAACAGGCAATTTGATTGGTTTTTGGCCGATTCGCACTATATAAGATGAGACAATGTATATAGTTTGGGGCGGGGCTTTTCATTCGAATAATAATACCTTCAGTGTGTATGGTCATCGCGTTAGCGTGCCCCACACAAAGTCGCCGGCGTATGAGTTGTGCGTATAACGCAGCGTTGGGGTGTGTGCGTGTGCTAAGCACGCGAATAATTCGAAGCAGGAAGTTGGTAAACAGCTCGCTGGATTCGAGGGGGAAATTTGTTGTTGTTTGATTAGATAAATCAAAACAAATGCGTTATTTTATGTTAAAAAATAAAAATAACCAATAAACTAAATAAGAATGAGAATTAAATGTATTTCGATATCCTTTATGGAATGCATGTGGAGCAGGGGCATGACTCGAGGGGTGCATGTGCCATTTTACCCCTGCCAGAAGGCTTGTCCCCCCCCCCCTCCTGAAATATATTTGTGTCGTCGTGTATGGCCGCCCCACGACTCCAAATATGGTACAGCCTATACATTATAAGACCATCGTATATAGCAAAACAGCTACGAACTATATTTCATTCTCTATATACGATATAGTTTAATATGAAAATTGTTACTAAATGTAATGTAATGAATTAAATAGTTTATACCAATACTATCTATACCATAAACTCGTAAACAAATATACTAATGTAGTCACACGTGGCATATTGAAGTAGTCCCCAATGATGAAAATGATACATTGATTGTTGTCATCATTAGCCCCTTCATCAGAGGAAACTAAGTCCTACTCAATGCATTATGCAGCGCATTTGGCAAATTTGTCTCAGAGGACTCTAGCAGTCAAAGACGAAATAATCCCTGTTTTGACGGCTCGACCGAACCATAGCTTGTCCACCCTTAGTAAAAACATCGTACACACGAGACACAAAAAATTAGGAAAACACTAGTAGAACGACAAATCCATCTTGGCAGGATTGTCTACTCGTTAAATATTGTTACCTTAGGTATAGTGACCTAAATAATAGTTAGGCTCATAGTTAATGTGTCAATCGACTTCTATACCTCTCATAATCTCTGCGCTAACTATAGGGTCTTCATTCAATGGGGGGGGGGGGGGGGCATGAGAGGGGACAGGCCTGTGATGGGGGGGGGGATAACCGACTATATAATAATAAACATAGAGTTTGTCATTTCAGTTTGGGGCATCAGGGGGGGGGGCAAACCTTCTGGCAGGGGAAATGCCTCCTGCCCCCCTCCCCACCCTCCCCCCTCTCGAGTCTCGCTCCTGCTCTACAGGCATCCCCTAAAAGGGATCGGCTTATTACAACAGAAATATAGGATGTATCAGATTTAGTCAATATTAAACTTAAACATTTGTGGAATAAAAAGGATTACACACCTAAATCAGGGGACATTCAGGAGCCTATGCACACATTCAAATCTTATTAGATCCATGCATTTGCAAGCGACATTCCAAAATGTCACCAAATGTTTCAAAAATGTAAAAGATTTCGTTACCAAATTTGGTATCACCATAAGAAATGCATTAAAAAAGTACAAACATGATCAGCATTGGTCCAGTAATCCCTGAGATAGACCTTGAAAGTTTGGAAATGTTTCTGAAAAATGTGTTTTGTATATGGTAAAACCAATAGCGTTATAGATAAATATATCAATTTACAACGTAAATGTAAGGTTACATCTCAGTTTCGTAAACCGATATTGTTTCTCAAGTTAATTATTAAACACATGTAGCCTCATGCATTTAATCCCCATCTACAAACTGCAATTTACTCATTTCCCTTTTGTCATTAGAGCTGTGCTCTATATATAATAATGCATAATGTATTTTACTGTCTAGAAATCAGAGCACCAACTTTAACACACAAGCAAGACGCCGATCAATCCCAACTACTTTCATTAGTGTTGACGATTTACATTTGCAGACACAAGTCAGACTGAACCTATGTGTGACCTGGCACCACAAAATGAGAGTAAAGTAGCAAAAAATAAAATAAAATCTTTTTCCATCTTCACATTTTCAAAAAGTAGATGTCCTCAGGTTTAAAATGACACCAAAGTTGTTTTAATAGGTCATTCCAAAGTGAAATTATGATAAATTGAAGTTAATCACCGCTGAATTATTGAATTGAAGAAAAAGGCCTTCAAAGTCAGTGAAGCTTATCGACCATACCAAATTTCCCATAGGGGATACTATTTTAAACCCGTGGAAATGACGATGTAAACAAGGTAATTTCGAGACATTTCGAGACATTTTTCCTCTCTTTGCGTTCATTTCTTGAGATGTAAGAATAAAATGCCCTCTCTAAAATTACTTATAAACATATTTTGACCCAAATACTTTCTTAATACTTCGGAATGTGTTACGTAAATAGTTTTCTTTCCAAAAATGAAAAGATCTAATTTTCGACCTCCCCTTGTCAAATCGACTATTTCAGGCCATAACTCAAAATCAGCCCCAGCGACTTTACGCTCATTTTGTCGTGCCAAGTCACATATTATTAATTCTAGTATAATTACACAATAGTCATGCAGCATTCGTAAATCTGCGGTATGTTTATAAAATATTCATGAATCAACATTTACCTTGTCTGCTGGGAAATTAAAGCAGCACTTATTCAGTATCAACAGTTACTCAACTCGTTTGGTGCTGTATTGTCGGTGATGAGTTGATACTCCATTGTTATTGTTAATGCACTGTTACGCTAGTACACAATGCCCTAGCGTCAGCGTAAAATTACTAGCGCTGTTATTTTGAGAGCAAAACTGGATAATGAGAACGGAATAGTTATAGTAGAGTCATTTCCATGAGATCCGTGACCAGTTTTAGGATACCTCTTTTTCTTGATGGATTTGTCAAGATGGACTAATTCTAAGAAAAATGAGCTCCTTACCTCCCAGAAGTGACGGCAATGGTTTTTATAGCGTAAAATCCAAAATGGCCTCCACTCCATACAGGGGCCCGACAATTCAAATGGCTTCAATTAAGCTAAAAAGCATACCACATTGTTCGCCTGAGCAAGGATTCCAGAAAAGTATAGTTTGCTATACTTCCGATGTTTGGTTAACAAGTTATCGGGTAAAACGTAAAAAGGTCGTTGACCTTTGCATATGGGGTCAACATTTAAACTTGCACCGATTTTGAAAAACAATATCTCATATTGTTCATATGATCACAAGGATTCCAGAAATTGTATTTTTTTTAGGAACCAGGACTATTTTGCGTTTGTCAAAAGGTCAAGGTATACTGACCTATATGGAACCTGACCTTTTTACCCCTTTATAAGGTACAACAGACACTCTAGGTGGTAAAAACTATCATTTCTGTAATCCTTGTGATCATACACACAATATGAGATATTGTTTTTCAAAATCGGTTTGCAATCTTATAACTATAAAAGTAGGATACATGAATAGTTTATATTTATACAAAATATACCTGACCTTAATTGGTTTAACTATGTGACCAATCCAATATAAACTTTTTGACATACAAATATTTGAATAGAGCGTGGTCAGAACCCATTTGTCCCACTTTTCAAGGAACACCCCATGTGTTGCAATTGCGCATTGTTGTTACTTCAAGCACAATTGTCTGGGTCATATTGCAATAAAACAAGTTCATATATAATTTACATAACACAAAAAATGTTCTTTGTTTTAGTCCGAGTTATTGTCAAGTTCTTTCGGAGAATAAACCCCATGCTGGGAATACTGCACGCAGAGCACACGTTTCATGCAACGCATGGATGGTTTATTCCTTAAACATGTTAAATTGGGACAAATGGGTTCTGACCACGCTCTATTCAAATTTTTGTATTTTAAAAGGTTTACATTGGATTGGTCTCTGAATTCAGCCAATTAAGGTCAGGTATATTTTGTTTGATATCCTTAAATATAAACTATCCATGTTTCCTACTTATTTCGTTATAAGCTCGCAAACTTTTGAACCCAGTTTTTGGGGAAACGCTGTAGTGTGGAATTGGACATCATATCATACATTTGTATGGTGTGGGAAACTACTCACATTTGGTAGGTACTGGGAAATATGCTCTCTACGTGAAGGTGTTTTCCCTGCTAAGTGTTGTTGTATTGTACAGCGTAATGGCGTTATCATAACTACGGACGAATGTTTGATTTGTGTTCATGTGACATTAACAAATGACGGCACTAACTTGGACTGGGACATGATATTATTAGAAGTAGTACGGTAGTAGTGCCGATTGTTATTGTTGTTAATACATGTTGTTATCAAACGGATTGTTTGAACTATTTATACGTGTGGTATTAATAGTAAAGTGACGGACGACCGAATAATGTGAGATGAAAAAAAACCAGCCATAAAATCAAATGATTTTAGAGTAAAAGTGTGATATTTTCAACGTGTTTATTAAACACTGGCCTTTTGTATTATACGAGTAACTACACCGTTGTACAGTATTATTTACAACGTACACATTCATATCGAAATACAAAGCACATGTATCACCATTAATACTATATACAGTCATCACAATAAGTAACTGACCAGGTAATAAACATGCTGATAACTCTAAAAGTATAACTCCTACATAAACATATTTAATAATAAAGTTGTTGAGAAATTTCTCTTCTTGAATTTGAGATATTACACGCTAAGAATGATTGATTAATGAGGAAGTTATGATCCCGAACGTTAGGGCAAGTCTGATTTTCATTTTAACATTTTCTTTTCAACACGGGGAGAGTAAGACAGGTAAACATGTAAAGCGTGTGTGCCGTATTGATTAACCGTAACAATGCCACCGGCCTATCCAACAACCAGGCCATCGACGGGTGAATTGGCACTACCACTACCAGTAGGTATATAGCACCCAAAAAATTCAAATGCACTGAAAGTGTACAAAATTAGTCTCATGTTGTAGATAATTGCAAAAGTAGAAATTTGGCAAAAAAATCATGCAAAAAGGTTGTACGGTTCTCAAGATGTTGTCCATTGATTATTGGAAAATATGACCGGAAATCTGCCAACAAGTGCCATTTATGGTCAAAACTGACATTTTAGCAAGTTTACACCCTTCTAATTATAAAACTATGTACATACAGTAGCTACAAAACACAGATGCAAGGTACTGGCCATAGGTTTATCCATTTCTATTAAAATCAGACATGATATTTATTTCATATTTGTACAGCAGACTCCAGAATATGCCATTTTATTCAAAATTCATAATCGCAACTCTGAAAATCGTCAAAAAATGACTAAGTCCAGCTAATTAATATGCGTAACGTGAATATCTGAAGTTCTACAAGCAGTAAAGAGATGAGCTTTGGTATACTGTTTACCTGTGACAAGACGTATATTGAAATGTAAAATGTAGTTAATTATCTCATTAAATATGCAAATGAGCTCATTATGTATTCAAATTTTGCATATATGCAAATTATGTCAGTTTGACTCGCATTTTGTTTACATAAGTTTATTCCTGAACATATTCTCTAGCCATTTCCAGTATGTTGCTATCGATCAGTGCAATTGCTGTGGAGAGGTCTGCAGTAAGCTACCATAATAAGCTTATTCTGTGTTTTGGGGTCTTTTTCTGGTGTGATGCATTCAATGGATTTACAAACTAAGCATATCAGCCAAAAGTAGAGAGTTTTTACTAGCATCTGGTACCTTCTACCTTTCAAATTGGGCCTTCAAATTTTCAAATCGGGCAATTATATCAAAATTTAGAGCAAATTCCCAAACATTATGTAACTAGCCACAACTCAGCCGAATAACATTCGATTGATATGTATGACCCAGGGTCATGTACAGAGAGGTCATAGCTACCATATATAGCAAGCTCAGTGCCAAATAAGGAGTGCATCATAACAGAATGGTCAATTATTGGTATGGGTGTTTTTCAATGCTGAGCTGCATTGCTTAGTGTGGGCTGTCAATGGGACCCAAGTGTGTGTGACTTTCAGGCAAGGCATAAAAAGTACTTGCAAAGATTTAAAATAAAAAAAACTTCCAGGTGTAGAATAATCACCAAACTTCAGATTCAGATAGAGAAGAGATCAATCTAATTAATGGTGAAGAGTCTACATTTATAAATTATTAAGTTTTTTCAAACCAGTCTATTAAGTTTTGCCTGAAAACAAGTAAATTCACCTGAGTGTGCACACACTCTGTGTGGCAGACCCTAGTGTAGCGAATGTGCTATACCTACTACCAGTTATCAATAATTTGCCGGTCTGAGTCCCCGTGTTGAAAATGAAAATGTTAAAATGAAAATTAGACTTAACAGTACATTTAGGATTGTAACTTCCTTAATAATCAGCCATTCTTAGCGTGTAATATCTCAAATTCAAGACGAGAAATTTCTCAACATGTTTATAATTTAATATGTTTATGTGGGAGTTATCAGCACATTTATTACCTGGTCAGTTACTTATTGTGATGACTGTATAGCTCTCAAAATGTATAGATCTATATTTTTCGCTAAAACGGGGTCGTAACAATAATTGAAAGATCATAACTTATTGAAGGGTTAGTGATAATTACAGTGCTTGATTACCGTAGCAGCATTTTATGACTTGAAAGATGCCTCTATAGGTAATAGTGCACTAGGTCTTCCCATTTCGGTGTCAATTATACCACCTTAAGGTTTCATGGTACGTTGCAATATTTAACGGTAATTTTAGGATGGAATGTTCATATTGAACGCTTTATTTCATTTTCCAAACCTTGGACAGTACGTTTTGTGGTTTTGTGAAGTAGGCTATATCATGTATTTCTGAAGGCAAGCTATTTGTTTACAATATATTACACAACCTCTCACATCATAGTACAATCAGTTATTTTTGTAAAGGTGAAAATAGCACAATGAAGTTGTCAGATAAGACTTTCTTCGTGAAAAGTGATTCAATAAGACTTTCTTCGTGAAAAGTGATTCAATAATCCCGGGTCAATAATATCAAGAAAGCTGTATTTGTGTATAAATTATTGACTCCTTTATCTCAAAACTGACATTATGCCGAATATAGATGTAATATGTCACAGCTAGTTTTACGCAAACGGCCTCGATTGTATTACAAGTGCCATCCGTAGACAGTAACATGGATCTAACAAGTCGTTAATAGCTGGTTGAGGAATCACACACACTTTTACTAAAAACCTTGAATTTTTTCACTTTTACTAGATACCTTGAGATTTTTTTTCTTCACTTTTTAAGTGTGGCATAATAACAGTATTTATTGTCCACTTGTGTGAATCGTCTGATTTACGAGGTCCTTAGACAAAGCTAATATATGCCTGTCAAAGATTAAATTGGTACTTTTTGACACTATAAACGCAATATTCAGCACGGCGTGATCTTTAGAAAAGAACCAATTTGATCGTCTGGTCTCATTTACACATTTAATGGGCTATAAAACTAATAACAAGCCTGTATGTACCTGTAATGGCTTCCTTTTTACTCGGGTACCGTATATGAAACGTTTTACTATTGCAGGTGTTACATTGATGAACAATATATGAGGTCGGTCAGGTGTTATTTGTGAGGGATGGGAGTCAAAATGTCACGAACATTTGGGTGATTTTCAACTATTTTCGACATTTCCGTGATTTTTTTTCTTCTTTTCACAATTTATTTTTACAATTGTTCAAAAAGGTTTTATACATTTTTTTGAAGAAAAAAATTGGTCGGTCAGGCTGGAAAAGGAGGGGTTTTGTCGTCACCTTATAGGGGGGGGGGGGCATCTATTTATTAACGTGTGACTATAAGGGGTTGTCATTTATGTTCCCGTTGTGTGCTTTACAATACATGTATACATTATCATCATTTTGTGACCCCAATCTGACATCCAGCAATTAATTGACATCCCTGCCCTTTCATCATACACTTGATTGATTTTCTCAATCTTAAAATTCCAGATTTGCTATTTCTAAATGAAAATTTCACAGATGAAAACTGTATTTCATTCTGTTCGCAAGGTGCTTATCGTCAGCCGGTCGGTCGGTCAAAAAACACCTTCGAGGTATGCGATGCAGTGATATACATTACTTCAAATACATAGTGTCATAAGCGTGGTCACTTTAAGACATTGTTTTAGAATAGGACATGTACAGGCCAGTCTGGAGAAGGCTTGGTGAGCTGGCTTGGTAAAAGATTACCAAGCCCAGGTAATCATGGTTTCCTGTCTCGCTATCAGATGTATCCGGTCGTCGGCAATCTTAGCTTTACTCCAATCCAAGGAGTCATTACTTTCCGTCTCCCGCCACCTGCAATTATGTGATCAAATTTGTATCAACCTCAATCCAAGCTGACTGACCTGTATATCTTTGGAAATAATAATGGTCTATTTGAGCAAAACGTTTAACCAAGATATATTAGGGATCAATATTATATATAGGCAAAGAAGATTTCTTGATGCACCCCAGGATGCTTCACTTTCATCACGTGACCACTGATTTCTGTCACCAGTGTCTACTGGTTCCCATCGACATTACAGTGCAAGGAAATGCTTATAAAGTTGTTAAACGAGGATCTTTAAGAAAATCCTTTTGCAAGTAATATGATTGGTGTGTCTTTAATACAGTCCTCTCTTGATTTTCTTAAAGACCCTATATTTTAATAAATACAAGTTTTAGTTGGGATTCCACTTCTTTCATATTTGTTGCCAAGTTTTCCCCTCTGCACCATGCATTACTATGGTAGAGGTCAGACGACCTCCAGCTGTTAATTACTTTAACACATGTGTGGCACTGTTTGTTTTGGTATTAAGCCCTGCTGGTACTGTACGGGCGCTAAGCATGATGGGGTACATCAAGAAATCTTCTTTGGGCTATACCCCACAGGTTTATATTGTATATGCGGCTATAATCACCAGCAGCTAATAACTGTAACATAACGACCAGACGGCCGAGGCGCATCAGCCAGGCGTAGTTAACGCGTCCATAAATTAATTTACTTCTTAATAATGGCTTGCCTTTTTTCAGTTTGCCTCTTTAAACCAACCGCCTTCTTCTACAGCTTCCCAACGAAGATTTTAAAGGCACCACCACAATGCATTGCGCTTTTGCAAAATGCCCTAATTCTGGTCTCCAATTTGTCTCGGTTCGCATAGACATGTGCACACAATCATTGCTTCATAGCGCGTTCACCGTTGGAGCTCTTATTTCTAAAACTAAAGAGCTCGACAAATGTATCGTGTGAAAAAAATCTTTAGTTGGCTGGAGTCCGCGCAATGCATTGTGGGAAGACCTTAGAATCTTCTTTGCAGTTTCCTGTAAATCATCTCTCTTTCGATTTAGATGCGTGATGTGACGAATCATTTTAATGGTGAATCAGTAAATCTAACATATACGCTTGTGAACGGCAGTCTTTTTTTAAGAAAGAAGAGCTAACATATTAAAAAGTCACGGGTTTCAAATTTTACAGTGCTGTTTTTAATTAATGACAGCAGTAAAAAAATATTGCAAGCATTGGCCTCGGTTGAAGTCATGTCCCCAGGAGGCACTAGATATTCAGTGAGATATTATACGGTCCAAAGAATCAATTAATTAGGAATCACTCTACATCTGTGCAGTGTATCTATATAACAGGTAAGGGTTTAGCTGTAGCTTTTTACTGAATTAGTTCGAGGAGAATCCCCGGTAGAAACACTTGTTCTTGACTCGGATTGGAATTGTTATGATCTACATTTACAATATGAACACGAATTTAATATACCTCGAAATTTAGAAATTTGAAGAAGTAGTTTGCTATTCTCCAACACCTCTGCCTCGTCTTTCAAGACCCATTCCAGGACATGCTATTAATTATGTTCAGTGCACTGTCTATGCACTTTTATACCGGCGATGTAGCTATTGACCGGTCATACATTCTCCAATTCCCCTATTAGGCAGGCAAGTGGCCATGCCCTAAAGCGCTGTTGTGATGTTAATCCCACACGTGACTTTCCTTATACATGTTATAGTTAACAATGCCAGCAAGCTACCACTTCGAAAACGGACACTTTATAGCCTGAGGTCTTTGGTCTTTAAGTAATACAAAGGTTTTAAAGCAGTGGAACATGTTTTGTCTATGATTCATAGACTTATTTATTTCCTATCAAATTGAGACCATCATATTAACCCAAATCTCATTATTACATTTGGTTAAATAGACAATCTTTCACTCGACTTATATGCCAAGCGACCCCCCCCCCCCCCCCCCCCCCCCGATGGATCATACACTGTTTAAATTCATGATCTGGATGCTTTCCTACCGTAATTTAATATTTACCGCATACATACATACTTTATAAATAACAAAACATTAAACCAGGGGATGATGGCAGCAAGAGGGATCTTGCATAAATGCCATTGCTTTCCGAGTCGAAGTCCCAAGATCATAAGGCGCAGTCTTATTGTCAATAATAGCGTTATGGATCGAGTTGTGTTCCGCACCGTATGAATATAGATTTTGCCGTAAGCCTTCAGGTGCTTTATTGGGCACATAACGCATTATTAAAGGAGGATATCAATCCGCTGGAAAATTTGAAATACATGATTACCAGTTACTTGAAGTTCACTTAAATAGTTGTAAAATCACTTATTTGAAATCGAATTCAAGTTGAAATTGTTACTTGTTGTTACATATATATGTATTATTACAGGTGTATGTTACGATCATTTTAGATTTTCTTTTTCACATCAACCTATTTTGAAAACCCATATTTTTCTCATAATTTCTGTAAAATCTTAGGGGCAAGATGTGTTCCATTTAGACGTTATAAGCCGGGCCAAAATGCAGTAAATTACCACCAAAGGTGGTTAACACACTAATCAATGGGCATATTTCATGTCACTTTGTGCTTCTAAAATAAGAACTATTGAAGTTATGCAACTCTAACTTTGGAATATGACTGTTTTAAGGATGACCCTTCATGTAGAATAAAAAAACATCAAGTTGAAAATCAGCCAAGAAATCGGAACACCTACCTTTCAAACGGTATTATTGCAAAGAAACTGTTGTCCCCTTATTAAGAACAGTCGCTATTTACATTATATGCGTATGCCAAAATAGCGCAAGTACGCTTGGATTACTTATGCGCGCGGAAAGATAAATCCGCATACATATTTTGTTCGCGCCATTTTGGAACATACTAAACTATATCTAGAGCACTAGTTCAGTCAGTTTCAAATTGGCGAAACCTGCTTACAGCAGCGAATGAATTCAGAAGAGCTTCGCTCGCAAAAACTGTCGCATGGCGCAATATGACGCGCAAAGACGCAGTGTCACTGTATACGTGACGCTTGCGTATGCCAAAACCGCGCTTATACTTTTGGATTACTTTTGCACGAGGATAGATCAAAACCGAATAGTTCTTGCCAATTTGGAACTGATTGAACTATAGGCATAGGATTCTCGCTATTGATTGCTCGTAATTATGTGTCAAGGTCAATGTCTTTATGTTAAATGTTCGATTGTTCTCTGTCATCCGCAAGAACAGGTGTGGGATTACCGCATGAAATATTTGGTTCATATCAAGCTGTTTGGCCCTTTAAATTACAGCTAGATAAATAAAACCAGTACATGACTGTAATTAGTGTAGACTTGATTATCATCGTATTGCGCCCGCCCCGAAGGCTCCTGTGATTTTCAATAAATGTAAAGACGGGTGCATTTGGATGATATGTTTCTATAGGTTGACACTTATATAATGTTAGTAAACACTTTCCACGCGAGAGGCGTCTGCAGACGACATTCTAAAATTTCACAAAATGTTTCAAAAATGTCAAAATTATTTAATTCCGTTACCATATTTGGAATCACCATGAGAAATGCATTAAAATAAGTACAAACATAGCTAGTATTGATTCAGTAATCCTTGAGATAGATCTTGAAAGTTGGGAAAGGTTTCTAAAAAAATATGTTTTGTATGGTAGAACCAAAAGCTGCGTGGAAAATGTTAAATAAAAGGGAGATGCATAACAGCAGAGATGCATCAATAATAACATATGAAGAACTCTCACAGCTTTTCATGGGAACCCTTTTTTCGTATTTTGGGGTTCTATAAGGAACCATTGACTCAGGAAGAACCTTTCATTCTGGGTTTGTAACCATTTGAATCCTTCTTAGAACCATTAAAGGTTCCTTGAGTGCAGAAGGTTCTACATCGAACCCCGAGTTTTCTCAAAGAACCCTTTCCGAACAATTTTTGCTGAGAGTGTCTCCAAATCCAAACATTGTCTCTTTATCTACACTTTATGAAAAGCTTAAGCATCAGATCAGATGAAGGCTATGTAGATTTGACAGTTATTTAGGCACATGGTTTAAAAGTACTTTATGTACCGTGGATACCTAAACCCTTTGGCACAATACGCTGCGAAGATGTCTACAGACAGGTACAACTCTCACGAAATATAGGCCATTTGAGTACAGTGATTCAGTGAACCAGCTGTGGCAGGCAGTTGGCAAGTTAGACATTTGATATTGAGATCGGAATATCTAAGTCTCAGGAAGCATTAAACCTTGGTAGTAATATCTCCTTTATGCTCTTGATCCGACAGGTGCATTGCGACGAGAAATAAAGAACGAGACTTATCTATCCAACTTATAAATGCCTCTATAGTTGGGCTCCATCACAGATAACAGTTACATCGGCACACGCCAGGTTTTGTTGTTAGATTTGAATCCATAATCACTGTTGTCATGTTGGCGGGACTGATTGTTCTAGGTCAATTGATAGTGTCGGTTGCTTGGTTGGTAAACATGTGAAGGGAAAAAATATGTGTCTTCTTCTTCTCAATTTATTATCGACAAACATGCTTCATTTTTGCCTACGACTAGTTATACACAGTGCAACAAAAATAGTTCCCCTTTAGATTATGCCTCCATCGAAACGAGTTTTGGCACACATAATATACGTGTGCACAGCAACGCTAGAGCGGGCCTATATTTACGCAGGTGTTGTAATGCTTGAATGAGCACACATTGAATGGAGGAATACCTCAATTCCAAAGTTGCCAAATGATGTATTGAAGGAGGATGGTTAAGCACAGTTGTTGTGGCTTGAATGAGCACACATTGACTGGAGGAATACTTCATTTCAAAACGTGAAAAAATGCGGTGTTCAAGCAAAGACCCTGGTTCAAGACCGGGGTTCAAGCTGTATAACCACCCTCCAAATCCAAAAATGATCTCCTTATCTACACTTTATGAAAAGGTTAAGCATCAGATGAAGGCTATGTAGATTTGACAGTTATGTAGGCACATGGTTTAAAAGTTCTTCATATACCGTGGATACCCAAACCCTTTGGCACAATACGCAGCGGAGATGTCTACAAAAAGTACAACTCTCAAAACATATAGGCCATTTGAGTACAGTGAACCAGCTGTGACAGGCAGTTTGCAAGTTAGACTTGCTCCCAACGATCGTCAAGGATTCACACGTGCGCCCCTCATGCATGCTACTGAATATACTTCCTTGAGTACAATGAACCTGTTAGCAGGCTATTATAGTCTAATCGGTTCCAAATTTACGAGAAATAGTCAGTTTTTATCTCTTCGCGCGAAAGAGTAATCCAATCGTACGCGCGCATAATGGGCACACGTAATCGTCTTGGTTTCACGCAAAAGGTCACGCGTCATGATGATGCACAATGCACTTGTTGCTTTCATTTGCACCCTTCTGTATTCACTCGCTGCTATAAGGAGGCTTCACCAATTTAGAACTGATCACACTATATGATAGATCTTTTTTCTTGTACTGGTATAATATCGTTGTAGAAGAGTTGCGTATGTGCTTCTATTTCACCGTTCACGTGTCAATGTGTATCATTGTGTGACCTTGTAAACAATGGCGATATTTGCCAAGTCACCTTCGTGATAATACAATGAAAGTCACGAGTAAGATATGTTGTATTTGTTTTAAACAAAATTCCCTGAAAACCACTCCGTCATTATCTAAGGGACAAATACAACGCACGTCCGTCCGTATAAGAATAACAATGGAGTAAAGGCTCAAGAGGGACATTTCGCCGCTTAGTCTATCGTCGTTCCGTTAATACGCTACAATCCATATCGGAACAATCTTGCTCGCAAACATAATAACATTATTGATCATATCATCGCTGTTCTGACATACCGGCACACCTCTTTACTTATTTCTGTTGTGATGTGCCGGTATGTCAGCAACAGCGACGATATGTCACATTTTACAAGTATGAACCTAACGGCGGTCCCCATACATATGTAAAGGAAAATATAAAGTTGTTGAGCCTTGAAATGGCATGTAAATGCCCTCGGCGAGCACCTAACTCGCCTTAATACCTACCTGAACGCATTTTCAAGCATACGTTATCATATTATAGCAAAAAAATATAGAAATGTCTTAAGAAAATCATGACTTATAAAGGAATATGTGAGTTAATGAGGTCTGAAATGGCTTAAAACGCCCTCAGAAAGCATCTAAATTCACGCCGCAAGACACTCCGCTTGCTGCGCTTATATAATGGTAAATGCCCCACATACACACACCACACTTTTAAAAACGTTCTACCTTCATTGTATGAACTCCATACACAAACCAGGTTATCGTTTAATAGGCTATGGCATATATTCCGGCACGCCATCGGCAGGATTATTTTAAAGTATTATACAGTTTACCTAGTACAAAGCTAGTTTACCGTCATGATTGCAAAATACATGTACAACTGTCGACATCTGCAATTCATGGGACTTCTATAGACTTAGATCTATCGAGTAGTCTCCTCGACCAGGTATGATTGCTTTTATATCTCTTCTGATCTTCCATTACTGTATTTACCTCCATCTCCCATCGCAACTCCTGTGGCCTGCTTAAAACACTTTCCACGCGGCTTGCCAAATACAAAACAGATTTTTCAGAAACCTTTCCCAAATCTCAAGTTCTATCTCAAGGATTACTAAACCAATACTACGCATGTTTGTACTTATTTTATTGCATTTTACATGGGGGCAGTTCCGTAATTAGGTAACCCAAATTGAAGAAATTGAAAAAATTGAAAATCGTCGATATAACCTAATTTATGTATCATATCAAAGGTTATGGGTTGTAGTTTCATGATATAATTTGGAATTTGATCTAACATTCTCGGTTTGGCTGATTTTGAGGTTGTCGCGGACGTACAGGGCATTTTTTAGTAGAAATCGCACCATGGAAGTGCAATTATTTCCATGAATGAACTAAGGCAAGTATTACAAATTGATACAATCAATACAACAATGAACATGTGTTATGTATCATATAAAAAAGTTACTTAAAATGACCAAAATATTTAAGAATTATGCTTTTTGGATTAAATTTGGTACCTTCTGTTGCGGACGTACACTTCCCAAAAGCTGCTACTTTTAACCACTCTGTTCAATACTTTGGTAATGTTGGAAACCAATGAAGTAAGTATTTTTCTAAAGCTGATGATTCATACTTAATGTTTAAAACTTATTTTGTTCTGTATCTGTTTACATGTTTAATACATGGTCTTTTGTTAGTGTTGCGGACGTACATCTGTGAATTATTTCACAGATGTACGTCCGCAACACTAATATGTACGTCCGCGACGGATAAACATCAGTCAATTTTAACTTAAAGATAAAGGTTCTGATAATTTTCTCTGTTTGTTTTCTTTAGGTTTGTCCCTCTTACAAACAAAACAATATTAGTTTTCATTACAGACCTGAACACTTCAGAGAACTTTTGATAGGAATACAGGTGTACTGAAAAAATCACTTTCTCTGCGTACGTCCGCGACGGAGGGTTTTCACGCCATATCTCATTAACCGAAAATGGTACAGCAAAGGAATTTTCAGGTTTTATACTCCTACTAGAGATACTTGAAACCCAGGTGTTAATAATCAAGCAACTGGTATAGTTTAGATTTTGCAAGCCCTCAAAGTGTCTGAATTCTCTGAAATGTACGTCCGTAACTACGGAACTGCCCATGGTGATTCCAAATATGATAATATAATCCAATAATTTTGACATTTTTGAAACATTTTGTGAAATTTTGAAATGTCGTCTGCAGACGCCTGCCGCATCGAAAGCATTAAGTTTGTTGCTGTAAGGTAAGACGACGTTAACATCCCGGTTATGGACAAATGGACCTCTCAGATATGCCGATAGGTTCGGTTGGTCGTTGGGATTTTATTCCCAACAATTTCGGGAAATATTGCTGAATAGGCAACAAAGTTCGACATTTTCAACAACAAAATAAATGTCTTCCAAAAAATTCAAAATAATTTAATAAACATTTTCAAAACAGTTTTCTAAAAGAAATTGGTCAGTCGGGCCGAAGAGCAGGTTTTTTCGTCGTCTAAATGACTTTAGTTGCGGTATAAAGGTCTTGTTCGCTACTGTTTGAATGAAGTGGATGGGTTACGATTCGTTTATAAATCGTGATGTAATGGCTCCCGAATCTTACCCAAGCCCTACGCACCCGTACAGGTGTAAAAGATAACCTAAGTAAATATTTCACTGAACCGAACTGGCAATTTGACTAATTTTGACATTAAAAGTCTGACATTTTATGTAGATAGCCATATACAGGTGTTAAATTAACTTAACTAAATCATTCACTAAACCAAAATGTCAAAGATGATCTATTCTTTTTGAAAGAACGAGTCATTGGTCGTTAACAAATGGCTGTCTTAGCCTCCCGATGGGTACTTAGTGAATATGAGATTACTGGGATGTGCCGCCAAATAGGGTCCCATTTTCCACCCTCTGGTAAATGGATGATCTCTTCTAAGATCCTTAATTTTGCTTTTTTCACCAAATTCTGTCATATACCGTATATAGGAAAATTATGAGTTTCTGGTAAACATAAGTATGGGTCCATCTTTCCGCGAAAATTGTTAGGGTCCGATTGTCATTTTGCTGGCCGCACATCCCTACCAAAAATATCTGAGTATCCCCCCCCCCCCCCCCCCCCCCCCCCCCCCCCCCCCCTCCTCGGGCTTAGCCTATATTATGATTTAATTCTCAAACTGTATCGTCACGCAATACTGAGTTGCTTTCCTTATGTAAAAAGGGCACTGAGAGTGCGCCCTCATTTTTTCTGGAAATCAGGTTTTTGCACCTACGATATAAAAGGCATATTACTAACTACAATCTGAATTTCTGAAACCGTTTACCTTAATTCGCCTTCTGTCATGTAGAATTTCACGATTTGGTAATGTCGATGTACATCATATCGAAATCATCAGCATCACTCGCCACATAACTTGCTTTAACTAAATTTCAATCTAGCGCCATTATTCAACCGTTTTCCCATAAATCATTACACTTCAGGGTTCCTATAAGTACCTTATCTATTGAAACAATTCACCTATTCCCAATTTCATTTTTCTCGGCAATCTCTCAATGCCCCTTTAAATTAAACGTCTCTCTACTGTCATGACTGGAAATGTAACATTAGAACAGTAGGTCGTCCAATACGACCAAAATACCATGGAAATCGATGTCAAAATGTTTTCGTTGTACGCCCGCCGGACTGGGTATGACCTCGAATGTCTGTCGCCATATCCGCACTATTCATTCACATGGTAAACTGATAAGTAATGTAATACGTCGTCTTTATTACCACATTCCACGCGGCTATTAGTTTTACCATTTACAAAACAGATTTTTCATCAGAAACCTTTCCCAACATTCAAGGATTACAAAACCGATACTGGGCATGTTTGTACTTATTTTAATGCATTCCTCGTCTCGTAATGACTCCAAATATGGTAACGAATTTCCATTATGTTGACATTTTTGAAACACATATCGCTAAAATCAGTGTTAATAGGACGATTCTTAATTAAAATGAGCAAAAACAACAGATAGACTCGTTACCATGGCAACAGAGCGTTGCTGAGGTTTTTTTAATAGTACCATATATCTTTACATAACCACTAAATTTCTTTCACCTCCCAAACTGTAAGTGAACTGTAAGAGTAAGCGTGTCCATGAGCTTGTGAACCTATAAATAAATTCGCTCTTGACAGTACAGTACAATGTACATCCATCGATTCACGAAGTAACGCTACATTAGTGCTTGATAACGTTTATTAGTCTGTTGTTGATTAGCTTCATCATCCAATAAAGTAGTGATATTCAATGTGCATTATACGTATGCAAAAGAGCGGAAATGATACAGACAACACATTATAGACCGTGCGCTGATGAAGAGGAAGAAGTCTCTCAGTACTCACGCTTTATTGTTTTGCTGCATTTTTGAAACTGTTTGAGCATGTTTGATTGGCCAACGCTACCGTTAACCGATTCTTAGAAAGTAGTCGTCCTGAGTTTTGCAAGGAATCTCTTCTAAATATTTCTGTTTTCTTATAAGGACACACTGCAAAACTTGTCCGCATGACTCACACGTATAAATATATATACGTAAGACTTATACGTTAGGCGCCAATTTACCATACGTCCAGGCACCAATGAAATTTGAACTAAGCCAATGCAAATAATAGTTGTCGTCATTATATACAACATTTGCTAAGGTTGCTCACTATATTGCAAATTTGAGGTAATTTGTTACTAGAAAATCTAGTGATATCTTATTTTACTTGGAATCTAGTCAAAAACAACTAGGTATTTTAAAAATGTACATTATGATGGCAAAATATATTACTTTAGCGACTATAGTCTATTTGGCCATCACGAGTCAGTGACGTTACTGCGTATTCTACTAATTGCAGCACATAACGCACGCGCCTACTCGAGGCGCTGGCGTATACACACGAGCGTTGAAAGACGGAAGATACATACGCGTGCGTAAAAGCTGCGCCTGTTAGGTTACGTCATTGTCCGGAGGAAGCCAAATAGAGTATATAGCGTATAAGTCTTACGGACAAGTCACTTATATAGCGTATGAGTCATGCGGACAGTTTGCATGTATCGAATGTTTCCACAAGGGCCAATTTCACAGGCATTAGATCCGGAGACAATAAAAATTCAAACAATTCCAAACAAAATTAAAATCGAACATTTTCCAAAACAACAAAAATCGATTAAAAAAACAACGTGTAAAAAATAGCTCAAATTCGAGAAAGAAAAATGTTTCGGTCGTTTGTCGCCTAATCCGACACTCAAGCCATTGAGTTTCTAGTATAGGGATACTTATGTGCGCTAAGTCATTTGAAGCTATTATGTGTGTTTTGGACCAAGATAAAGACCGTGTAGTATTTAGCCCTGTCATGAAATAACTCAACACCAAGTCACCAATAAAATTCACTCTCGTTCTCTGAACGATTGCATCTATTAGTATCGATCTGAACATTATGCACACATTATCTATGTGGGGGTGTGTATGTGTGCGTGGGTTAGTGGAGACTTTTTTGTTCAATTATCACAAATATAGTTATGTGATAATATTATATGTTGAAATTGTTAGAAGTATTTACACTTAATCACCGTGTCATCTCTTTTGTAACGTTAGTTTTGTGTCATGATGCTGTTGCAAGAGACTACCAATGCCCATACTAATCACCGCGCTTTTCAAACATACAAGTGCTATGAAAACACATCGTATCAGTTCTTAACGACATTTTCAATAGAGATTATCATCCCTGCACTAGAAAATCTTTTCTCAAGCCCTTGTGGATGTTATGCGGTGCCTATAAATTAAATATACAGTATGTTTACACTATGGTATTAAAATAGTACTTCAAGTTTGATACAAGCACTATTTATAATTTATGACATGCGCGATTTACAATCCACACTTACTGTTGGTTAACTTAATAATAATCTTGTAATAATAGTACATCAAAGTTATGATATGCGGAATATTTGCATTCCATGTTTCGTTTTATATACAAACTAACACAAGACGGTTTCACATTATATATAAGTGAAAGAATGTACGAGAAACAATTCTTAACACCTTCCACGCGGCAGGCGTCTGCAGACGACATTCCAAAATTGCACAAAATCTTACAAACATTTCAAAAAAATTGAATGTCATTACCATATTTGGTATCACCATGAGAAATGTATTAAAATAACTACAAACATGCCCAGTATTGGTTCAGTAATTCTTAAGATCGACTTCGAAATTTTGGAAAGGTTTCTGAAAAATCTGTTTTGTATAATTATGGTGAACCTAATAACCTCGTCTTATCAGTTGACTCTATGTCGATTATATGCTCCAATAGCGCTGCTAATTATAATGGAAGTGTTTTAACACTTCCAACACTTTCCACGCGGCTATTATTTTACCATACTCAAAACAGATTTTTCAGAAACCTTTCACAATTTTCAAAGTCTATCTCAAGGATTACTGACCCAATACTAGGCATGTGTGTACTTATGTCAATGCATTTCTCATGGTGATTCTAAATATGTTAATGAAATCCAATAATTTTGACATTTTTTAAACATTTTGTGAAATTTTGGAATGTCGTCTGCAGCCGCCTGCCGCGTGGAAAGTGTTAAACTGTACTTTCTTTGAGCATAACTATGTATTTTATTCGGTCAATGGCTTTTAAGGTAATACGAGTTCATGTGACAGATTAAAATAAATTGATTAGATAAGAATGAAATTGAATAGACCATTCACGCATTAATTTCACACCTATCTTTATTGCATCGCAGCGAGAAACATGTTTCTTCGATTTTCAATTACTAAATGACACTTGACAGCTGCCCCCTTAACATGGTAAACAAGTATACACGTATTTCTGAACAGTAGCTACCCTCCATCTCCTGTCAGCACATATCTCATTGTACAATCATATCGGGCTACATGGCAACGGAAAACTTGTTTTACGGAGCGTGGCTGAGTGGTATGGCGGATACAATATAGCTATCACGCATGGCGGAAAACTCATTTTTGGGGAGTGTTCCTATATTAACGTGGTGCTGGCGGTTATGGCTTGGACTGTCACCTCAATTTTGTCCCGTTAGAGCTCTCACTTGGTCCGTTTCCACGTGATAGTTTAATCCCAACAACCTTCTATAGTGAAGTCACGTTCCGTGTGGTCTGTCATTATTCACACTTACAGACAAAAAGAAGTAAACAGTATTAATTAACATGCAGGACCATATGTATGTTTTTATATTGCTATGTCGCCTTTGATGTTAGCTTCCGAAATGTCACGAAACCAATAGAGACTGGACGCTTCGTGCCGTGGTTTATGGCCAGGTTTAATGAGACTAGATAAATGCAAAGGCAGGTTTTATTGATTGGGGGAAAGGCGTTATCAGCCAGTTATCAAGCTGTAATGAACTGCACAGATTTATTATATGATGGTCACCCATGGGGATCTCAGAGTTGGTTTTAGTGACGATGGAGCCCGGGCGATTGAGCTCTATCGATGAAGCTGAAATAGGTAATTACACAAATCTGTGGAGGGGAGGAAATCTAGATCGAGGGTGTATTGTGAGTAATGACGACTGACCAAGGTTTGATGAACATGATGCAGCAGAGGTCTCACAGGTCTGCGTACATGTAGGCACAATACAGTCATCAAAATAAGTAACTATACAGGTAATAAATGGAATTTTAACTCTAAAACTATATATCCTACTTAAAAATATTAAATCATAAGTTGTTAAAAATTTATCTTCTTTAATATGAGATATTGCACGCTAAGATCGGTTGAATATTTAAGCAGTGACAATCCAAAATGTAAGGTTAAGTCCCAATTTAATTTTCACATTTTACATTTCAACACGGAAGAGAGTATGACAGGTAGCGTGTGTGTGGCGTATTGATCCATCGGAACAACACGGCCGACTGTCCAACCTGCTCATGCATCCCCCAATTGCACTACCGGCAATCGATAAGGTACCCGAAGATGGGTCCGCGTGTAGAAAATAAAAATGTGAAAATGAAAATCGGACCTAACCTTACATTTGGGAGTGTCACTTCCTCAATTATCACCCGATCCTAGCATGCAATATCTCATATTAAAGAAGATAAATTTTTCAACAACTTTATAATTTAATATTTTTAGGTAGGATATATATTTCTAGAGTTAGAAGCCCATTTATTACCTGTATAGTTCCTTTTTTTGATGACTGTACGCTAAACTACTTTTCGTTATGTATAATGTAAGCCGATTGTACCCGGCTCAAACAAAAGCCGATTTGGGGATGATTTGGGGCCTTTTCAGTTATTGGTACAATCACTAAACTACTCTTTGTTATCCCACCGGCTAAAACTTTTTTTGGGAGTTGGGTCCTTTTTCAGTTGTTTAGTTGTGTTCTTTTTTTTCTTTTCTTTTTGTATATAAAGAGCAAATGTGAACAATAGCCCAACAGACATTAACAAAGTTAATGAACTGAGTGATTACAAATCAAACGGGTAACTCTCAACAGAGAGCTCTGATGGGCCAATCAATTGGTTCACTGCAACTCAGAAAAATACAAGTAAACACAATTGGGCTAGTAAAAAAAGCCAATGAAAGTGGCGTGGGACAGGAACAGGATAAACACCCAAACATAGAGAATAACATAAAAAAATAAGAAGAAAATAATATCTGGAGATCATTAATACATCGAGAGAGCTTAGCCAACATACTCTGAAGAGTTGGAGAGAAAGTGTCTTTAGCACGACATTTAAAAGATTGTAGTCCTTCCTCTTGGATGTTGCCAACAACATTGACTGGATGACTGTTCCACAGTGGAACAGCTGTATGGATGAAACTTCTGTCTAAGCAGCAAGTTCTGGCAGGCGGCAGTGAAAGGGCATGATCTGGCATTGCAACACTTGAACGCGTAGCACGACGATGAACATATGGTGTGGGGAGCAGTGCTGCTAAATCTTGTGGGCAGTGGTTGGTGTGCATTTTGTACAGATACATGAAAGCTCATGAAGGCAACAGTTTATGATCAGAAGGGAAGGCCTTATTGCATACGTTCGATAAGACCAGTCCCCTGATAAGACACAGACAATTGTCCGTGTTTTAACACTCTTGGTCGACGGCGGTCAGATCGCGGTATTGCGGCCTGAAAATATTAAAGGAAGTGTCCCGCAAGCACAACATTGAGCATTATTTGTTAGAAAAATAATTATCGAGCCGAAATTACGTAAATATATAGAACAAAACACCATACTAGTCACAAAAATGAATAAAAACTGCCATCACTCAACATGCAATTTTTAAAATTCGCGACGATCGAAAGTCCTGGTGTCGATGACGTCATGGGTATCGGTGCTAAAATTTGCGCATGTGCATTGTATAACTATGACATCATCGACACTGGGACTTTCGATCGCCGCGAATTTTAAAAAGTGCATGTTGAGAGATTGCGGTTTTTATTTGTTTGTGTCATAAGTGTGATGTTTTGTTCTATATAATTACAAAAGTTGGGCTCGATAGTTATTTTTCTAACCTACAATGCACACTTTTATGCTTGCGGGACACCTCCTTTAACGATGGCACTGTGCAAAATTGAATATTGTGACTGTTGTATCACTAGTTCACGGCTGTTTGACTGTCCGATTTATAATTAGAATTATAGAATAACAATAGATTACATAGTGGCCCAGTTATGGTTTGACCTGATTTAGGTAGCGCTAATGAATACGAGTATACGGTAAAAATTTCACGAAAATTGTTCGAGCCCTTTTTAAATTATCGGCATTTTCTACTTTACACACATTTTACATGTAACTCTATGGGAAATGTGGCCGATGAGGACGCTAGTATAGTAAATAATAATATTCAAAGCTCTATTTCTCAGAAATGGCACCAACAAATGTTCTGAAATTTCTACAAAAGAAATGGTCAGAATTGAGGTCAGAATTGAGAACAATATGTTCAGGTACTTGAATAACTTAAAACCAGAACCGGCCAGCAAGTTACGGTGTTCTCAGAATAAAACGGACAAATTATGTGGGATCAAACAGCCGTGAGTTTACACATAATACAGTGGGCTATTTACGTTGATGTTGTGCAGGCCTGATGTAGTGTATCCCTTGAAGATTTTTTTTTTAATCAACTGAATCCAACTTAAATATCGACTATTTTTTTAAAGAATTGAGATATTCCTATCAACTAAAGAATATCAATTGCTGGCCAATGATAAACTGATACTGCCAGTCGATTCTGATTTCTGATTGTTTATTTTCTTTTCCTTTTCTGGGTGTTTCCCATAAGGTAAACAATTGAGTGCCTGATGACCAACATATCAGGATATATATATTTCAAAACAAACAGTCTGGTACTTTGCATAGAGATATTCTTGGTCAGTCATTGGTTAGTGTACAAGTAATTAGTTATTGTTATATTTGTACTGAGTGCGAAATGTTGATACAAGTTTCACCCGACACTGACGTTGTTGTTTTTTGTATAGCTTGATCGTTTGCGATGCGACCATCTGAAGTGTACTTCATTTCCACTTAGACAGTGACGAAACGTTACTAAAACGTCACTATAAATGCACAGTATTTAGCTCTTGATTTACGATAGCACTTCAAGTAGGGTAAAGCAATTATATTCGAATTTGAAACTGAAATCCTGGTCAAACATATTCAGATTATATGTGTGTATCCATATTAAAAAGGCTCTCTCATTTTTCATCTATGCGCCGTGAATGTTGTATTTGATAATAGATGATAATCATAGGAGTGTTGTAAGCTATAAATGCCTGAAAACCGTACAGAATTGACCTAGATATGATAAAAAAACCGGAAAATCCAGGACTTTTTCAGACTGTACAGTTGCTACGGGCCGCGTTTGTTTATCTGTATGCGTACTGCAACCATGCGATCGGCGCGTACGTAACATATAACGCACACACACCCCAATCTAACACTAACGATGTACTACTACTTACCCTACACTCGCAGGCGAGCAAATAGCGCTTCGCAATGCTTTCCTATGGGGAAATAGCTTTGGAATATCGTGTATATTTCGAGTTATCTTGCAATTCATATTATGAACATTTGTGGTTGTATAAAACTGAATTTATTTTATCGATACTTGAATACCGTTGTTCTTATAGCAACGGTCAAATAACTACAATTTAGGCAAAATAAGTGTCTCTAAAATGAAAAATATACCAGATTTCTGATAAAAATATTGCAATTATAACGAATTTCGGGAAAAGTACTTTGTCATAGTTAATCATATAAATGGGGATAATAGTCTGATTATTGGTTTATAGATTCCTCTTACTTGTAATTTCATCATAATAGGATTTAAAGCAATTATGTAAATCTTTATATTTTGAATATTTATACCACAGTTTAAGATTATGAAACTTGTTAACACAAACAAAATGGTAGAAATATTAATTCTCATGTATGGTATTGCAATAGAAATTTAAGAAAACAACGATCAAATTAAAAGATTGGTAATCACGCGGTAAAAGACCATTTTTCATCGACAGAAATGCATTTTTGGTAATAGGATTAAAATTATTCTTTCCTACCTTGAAATTGGCTGAAGTCACTCTGTGAAAAAAGCATGTCTTATTGAAGAAAAACATCTTAGTTGTCTTGTTATCCTGAAAATATGAAAGCAATCCATCAAATAATAGAATTAACGAGGCGATCACGGTTCCGTTTCCCATTAAATTAACTTTCTACGGAAATAATCACTATGCAACTAATAACTACGAAATTTGTGGGCTCTCCATCTACATGGTCTGCATTAAAGTAATTAAACAAATTTATTTTTTTAAATCCTCTCTTTTTTCATGACGCGCATTAATAATAAGGTCATTAGTATCACCTACATGTACGATCATATTAATCGTAAGCTAACAGATATAGTAGCTAGTATGACTTGAATTACTGTTTACAAGTACTACGTCATGCGTGCGCGTTCATTAATCATAATGTGGACATAAAACATCACGCACATGTCAAAAGAAAGTACAGACATGAATTATTATTCATTATTTTGATATGAAAACAGAGAAATTGTAAGTAAATATTCATCGGTGAAAATGTTTTAAAATTTCGAGATAAGACGTGTTTTAAATTCCAAATCCAATGTCATTTCATTGCTTTTGACACTAATAATTGTGTATATTGTATTAATGAAACCTTCTGCGCATTTGAATGTTGTTCTATCACCAAGAGAATGGGTCTATAGCTCATGTACACAGTAATTTATTTATTTTTAATTCTATAAAAGTCCGAATTGTACACCAAATATGGGTCTAAAATGTTGCGTCTTGAGAAAGTCTTGTATCTTATATATCTTTATATACAAAATACCGTTAAATTACGAAACCACGGTAGATACCGTTACTGTAAATTAAATCACGGTCAATGTTAAAACAAAGACATTTCTTAAAGTTCCGATGATAAATAACAGATATTTATTTTGACCTGTAAAATCACTGCAGAGAGTAATATTATCCAGTTATTTTACAGTAAAATGTATAAATACGCCAATGTATCGTATTTGTATGTATAAAATACCGTTGAAATACGTTACCACTGTAGTTACCGTTACTTTGACGGTACATTAAATTACGGTCAACGTTAAAACACAGCCATCTCTTACAGTTCCGATGTTAAATAACAGATATTTATTTTGACCTTTAAAATCACTGCAGATAGTAATATTATCCCGTTATTTTACAGTAAAATGTATAAATACGCTAATCTATCGTATTTTCATAAAGAAAATACCGTTAAAATACGATATAATTACCGTTGCTTTGACGGTAAATTTAATTACGGTCAACGTAAATAAATATCTGTTATTTAACATCGGAACTGTAAGAAATGTCTGTGTTTTAACACAGACATTGCTTACAGTTCCGATGTTAAATAACAGATATTTATTTTGACCTGTAAAATAACTGCAGAGAGTAATATTATTCCGTTATTTTACAGCAAAATGTATTGAAAATAGTTACCAGTTGCGTGTTGACAGTTCATGCTATTTTCAGTTGAATCTCTGAAGGAAAATCAATCCCGATGCTTTACAAATGTCAACATAACATTGTGCTTTGCGTTTCGCGGTCTCACAGAATTAAATCGAATATAAACGTAAGGGATGGCATCCAGATTCGTACGGATTGAAAACCGTAGATCGGAGAGGGTAAACGCACTGGCTGTCCGTTCACGGGAGTTGTTCAATGCGTTCGCTAAGAATGGCTAAACACGTATTGGTTGGTCATTATTTAACCGCGTTCCGTTTATCTACACAAAACTGTCCGTTTATCCCAGTGCGTTCACCCTCTCCGATCTACAGTTTTCAATCCGTACGGATCTGGATGCTATTCCTAACCCGCTTACTTTCCACGCGGCACGCGTCTGCAGACGACATACCAACATTTCCCAAACTGTTTCAAAAATGTAAACACTATTGAATTTCATTACCATAGTTGGAATCAACATGAGAAATGCATTGAAATAAGTATAAACATACCTAATATTGGTTCAGTAATCCTTGAGATAGACTGAAAAAAAATCTGTTTTTATATGGTAAAACATAATAGCTGCTTGGAAAGTATTAAGCTGGTTGCTTTATGTTGGAGAAACACGACTTCAGAGCTAAACTGGGTCTTCAAAGCTGGAGAGCCCTTAGAATGTAAAAAGGAAACTGCATTTCGATTGCAAATGCAAATTAGCCCTCGTCGACATCGCTTGTATTTCCTTTCGTGTCTAGACAGATCCGAACCATGAAGATTATTATTTTAGTTTTTATCATTAGTTGAATTCCCATGCTGAATAATAAATGAATAAGTTAAAGGGGGACTCAAGGAAGTTTTTGATAATTTTTTTTTTTGAATTTTGAATTTTGTGAGTGCTAAAATTTAAAAAGTGACTTCCTTGAGTGTCCCTTAATTAAATGTGATCGCATGCAAATGTGTGTTTATCAAGCATTGGCCTCTATAAATGAAGAGAAATAGGTCCTGTGTATTCCAAGTAGCCATTGAACACGTACAAAGATGTGTTATTATGTAGTCCAACATGCTTAGCACCACTGCGGTATCCAGGGGCGTCAATCCTGTATGGACGAGGGGGACATGTCCTCCCCATGTTTTGAGGTGGGGTGGTTGGTTGGTTCGGTCCTGTCATGACTGACAGCTCGTGACCTTACAGATACGCCTTAGATATCGATTTTCAGCAAAGGAGTATTAATCACGGAGAGGGTGTCCAGTAATCAACTTTATTTGATCAATCCACCGGGAACGAGGTCTGCCTTTCTTTCTCTTCCCTTCAATCATGTATTGCATGATCATCTTCTCTATGTTGTTACCCTTGCGACGTGAGATATGACCAAAGTAGCTCAGCATTTGGGTGTTGATAGCATGAAGAAGTCGTTTAGACACCCCGATTTCTTCAATAATACTGGCATCGGTCCTTTTCATTGTCCATGAGATGCGAAGCATACGTCTCCAACACCACATCTCGAAAGCAGCTATTCTGTTTTTGTCAGCTTTTGTTAGGGTCCAGGTCTCACAGGCATACATGGCAATTGGAAATACAAGGGCTTGGACAAGCCTGGTTGTTGTTGCTCTGGTTATTCCTCTGTCAGCCCAGATCTTGCTTAGGTTGACCATTGCTGATCTAGCCATTGCTAAACGGTGTCTAATTTCTTGGCTGCAACCACCCTCTTTGGTAATCAGGGACCGGTGCCCCCCTGAAATATCCCCGTCGTGTTAAACCTTGAGCTTCCGTCGGTAGATTTGCGATTTTCTACCATGCCAGTTTCCAAAAGCTGGGTACCCCCCCCCCCCCCCCCCCCCCCCCCCCATTTAAATGCTCTGATTGACGCCCCTGGCGGTATCAACAGGCATTTCCCCCAAAACAGACAGTACAAAACATGTGTTAAAGTAATGAACAGATGAAGATTGTCTGACTTCCACCTTTATATACATGTTACAGATATACATCTTAACCACAGATATGAAAAGAAGTTGAATCTCAACTAAAAGGTGTTATTCCTAAAAATGAAGGGTCTTTAAGAAAAAATACAATAGGTCTGAATTGAAGTCACATCAATCGTCCTACTTGCAGCAGGATATTCTTACAACATTATAAGCATTTCATTGCAATGTAATGTCAACATTATCAACATTTCATGGCAATGTAATGTCAACATTATAAGCATTTCATGGCAATGTAATGTCAATGCGAACTAGTAGACACTGGTGACAGAAATCAGTGGCGTCATGAAATGAAAGCGAAGAATGCAGCTAATGCTGGGTGTTGCTCAAGAAATCGTCTTTGAAACACATACAAAACTCATATCAAAGATTGTCACAGAGTTTGAGTGACAGATTTATTTTAGTATGAAGTGTGGACAAAGCTCAGCGAGATGGGTGGGTGAGTTTAATTCAGTTGTCTCAAAAAAGAAACCTGCCACTACTTCAATAGAAAACCAATACTATAGAAACACACTGAATTGTTATAGTGCGACATTTCTCAGTGTCTAGTTAATAAATTTCCCGCTCGCGGTGTCGACAGTGTCCGACTGTCCGTTAGCATGTGGTTACATAGCTGTAGTCTTTCTATATGTATACACACCCCGACGGAGATCGGATTAAATTAAAGATTCAAATGAAATTGATGCAAGATATTGCGATAAAAAAGTGTCCTATATAGACCAAATGTTATCAGATTATTCAATTATAGATGGGGCTCGGTATGATGTATAAATTATAAAATCAGATCGCGTATCTTCTTGCTGTCTTTCGATTCAGGGAATCAGGTCAGAATTAGATAATGTGATGCTTATTTCTTAATATTCACGTGCAATGTTTCTTGATTTCTTGATTTCTGGTCATTAGCGTTTTTCCATTGAATCTCATTATTTTGATGACAGGTCTCGTATCAATATATCTGGAATCAGACAATCTTGAACGTAACGTGAACGGTTTATTGATTGTCCTTATTTGGACTTGGACTTATTCTATAGTTGTTTAAATATGTGTTATGTATTACAGGGTGTATAAAAAAAACCACGCAAAACTTTTTGCCAAGAGCAGTGTGATTACAGCAAATTACATATCGCTCTGAAACTTATATATTCTGTTAAGACTACTTTTTGGCTATCAAAGAGTCACATTACAGCAATATCGATTATGAATTGGCTGAGATACTTAGAATATAAGTAGGGAAGTGCAAAACACGTTTTATATCGTGTTCTTGTCACTTGTCAGGTCAATATTAGCAAGACACTTTAATAACCGATTGCACTTAAATAATGGGAAACAAACTCATCATTCAGAGAAGAATATGTCATGTTAAAGATAAAATCTGGCTACAACTGCTATTTCAGTATCATATCATATAAAAATTGAGCACATTTGCAATACATTAGTTGATAGTTAATGACACACCTTGAAAATCCCAAATTACAAAGTCTGTTGATGCAAATCCCCTCCCCTCTTTCTCTCTTAAATTTAAGTAATAACATAGTACAGGACGATACTGGCACATATAAAATGGTCCAGTATCGGGTGATACTGGAACACAATTATGTACCAGTATCGTTCAATACTTGACAAATGACTACTGGTAGCACGTGTACCAGTATCGACCGATACTAGAACATAAAAACGTCCCAGTATCGAGCGATACTGGAACACAATTTGGTGTTCCAGTAAAATCGTACCAGTAGCGATCGATACTGGCAAGTTTTATGTTCCAGTATTGAACAATATATCAGTATCTTGGACCGAAAGTACACTTTTTCCCGAAAGCCTTTCTTTTGTAATTTGTCAACACAGAACTGTTATTGTAAGGGAGCAGTTCCATTTGTACGCGATAAAAATTGCGAGAATGTTGCGGGCCCCGATGAGTTTTTTATCAGGCCCCGATGAGATTTTTATCGCGTACAGTTGCGAGAAGCAAAGGATTATTTATCGAGTAGCGTATTACCGCTTGTTTAAATATAACGAAAGATAAGTGGTCGGTATGTAAATAGAGCTTCGGGCTATTTATTCTAGTTGTAAGGTACAAATTCAGCATTTCATGTTTTTAGAGATAATGTTATTGATTATGGATGTTTAACGTAAATTGTATTATCCTCGTGTATTTGCTAAACAATGTCCCGCTCTATTTGCTAAACATACCCCAGGGTATGGCAGAGGCCTCGTATCGGGCCCCGATGTCTATTTTATCGGGGCCTGATGACTATTTTATCGCGAATCAACTTGAAAAACATCGGGTCCAAAACATATCAGGCCCCGATACAGTCGCGATAAATTTATCGTGTATAAATGGAACTGCTCCCTAAGAATGGTATCAACATAATTCTACAAGTATTCTCTATCGAAATATCTGTTCAGTTTTATACCGCTAGTTATTTTATCAGGGATAAAAAGCTTTAAAAGAGTATCTAAATTGTGCCCTATACATCCGCAATGTTGTGTGTGAAAACATATCCCTTATGTAAATCCATCCAAGCCGTCTGAATCCATCACATCATCAACGGGTCAGTTGCCTGATGAAGTGTGATGGTTTCACACTTGCAGTTGTGGTTAAGACACATAAGGTCCAGAATTTGTTTTAATTTTGTCAAATCCGATCAATCACATCGCTGTATTAACAACAAAAACAAAGACATCACAGTTTTAACTCTGTGAAGCACTTGTCGTCTGCAGACCACCGTTCCAAAATTTCACAAAAAGTTTCAGAATTGTCAACATTATTTAATTTTATCACCATAGTTGAAATAGCTATGAGAAATGCATTAAAATTAGTACAAACATGTATAGTATTGGTTTAGTAAACCTTGAGATAGACTTTGAAAGATGGGAAAGGTTTCTGAACAAATCTGTTTTATATAATGGTAAAACTCGTAGCCGGGTGGAAAGTGTTTTAACAGGAATTAAAATTCCTGTTGTCCCATTGGATGTCGGTGGTGTAGCAATGCACACGTGCAGGAGTTAGTTAGCAGGTGTTCTTCAGTTGAAGGTTTCTTCCCTAATTGATTGATAAGGACGTGGTTCTAACACTACCAGGAATGCTATGTTATCACCCTGCTATCGCGAACACATTCCTTGTGTACATTCACACTTTCAGTTTATATTACATAAATGTGATTACAGTTGATTTAAAAAGCGTGGCTCAAACACATTCTTAAAATGTCTTTTGTCTTGGTTCACCTGGTATTTGCACTATGCGTGATTGTCGCTACACAATGACGATTCTGAAGTGAATAATGTGTATACCACGTACATGACGTAATGCTGATAATCTGTAAACTCTTTCCACGCGACAGTCATCCGGAGACGACAGTCCCCACATTTCACAAAATGTTTAAAAAATGTCAACATTATTGAATTCCATTACTATATTTGGAATCACCATGAGAAATGCGTGAACATGGTGAAGGGCGCCGTTCATTAAATGACGTCACTCGCATCATCGGGGTTTTCCCGAATGTCAGCGGAAAATTCCAAATCGATTCACGGGTAAATTGACTTCGTACATTGTACTGCTGCGCAGAAGATTTTGCTAGCCAATGATTACCCTCGTGTCAGTTTTTCTGTATTGGCGCGAATCGATATATCAACATACTTTTTACCGGATCAAAATTGGTCAAGCCAGTCGAGAGTAACAGAATTTTCAAAAAATCTTCTTCCGATATTTTCGGAACGCCAAATTTGTAAGTTTGAAATTCAAGGTCGTGCTTATTTGTTGTCTGTGAGCTTTTGTGAATTTTGTCCCGAATTGGAGTATTTTTTTTATTGAAAATAGACAGTTCAAATTAAACGTATTTAGGTACACAGCAACAGCAATATTCAGGCACCATTTGAGAAAAAACGGTGCCCGGCTATGCAAGGGAGTGTACGGGGAAGTGTACGGGCGTGTAGCGCGGATGAACATGTACACAAAAATCGCATCTGCGCATGCTCCAGTCGCGATCGAAATCCAACGCACAAGCAATGGGGGAGTTTTATAAGTGCTAAAGTAGGTTGTCAACATTTCGAAAGTTCTCTTTTTTTGTTAAAGTAGATATTCCAAAGAAGTGTGGCTCAGATAGGTGTTTTATATCAGCGCCAAGATCCATTGTTTTATAGAATATTATGTTGTATTCATCATGTATTGCATATAAAGTTAGTGCACGAGAACTGACGCCTCTTGGGAGTTTCTTGGACATGCATAGGGGAATGTAGAATTGTACGTGAAGGGAATACCGATCATCCGTGTAGAGGAATTTCACACCCCTGCAGTTACGCAGTAGCGTAAGATGAGTGTTACGTGTGCTCTTTCGAGCGTCTGTAATCCATTATCACGACACGGTTTAATCATTATTTACCGTCCGTGGATGAAATTGAATAGTTAAGGACTTTTCGAAGGTATCGGAAAGAATGATCTTGACCTGGTACTTGACTCAGGTCTTGACTGTACGTGAATTGGCCGCTTACATGAATGCTTCCAGAGCGATAATGTGAAAGTATGTGTGCGGGCTATACTAAACTATACTAAACGCGTGAAAAATATGCTTTTAATGGTATTTGCATATTGTTAACATAAACTATCATGTACCACTAGTCATGATCAGGTGATAGCAGTATTGACTCCCAGGCCATAATTCCTGTTGTCCCATTAGATGTCTGTATTGAAGCAATATTTAATATAGGCAGACGTACAGCTGCTGTTAGCAGGTGTTAAAATACCCCCCCCCCCTTCCCCCTCCTCATTGAGGCAAACAGCACCTGGGCCCTATTTCATAAAACTTTAAGATCTTTAAGTTGGATTTAAGAAAAAATGATTCTTCTTAAACTGTTACAATTTTTCTTACATCCTGAACTCTTCGTAACGCTTTCAATGCGGCAGGCGGCTGCAGACGACATACTAAATTGACACAAAATGTTTCAAAAATGTCGACATTATTGAATTTCATTATCATATTTGGAGTCACCATGAGAAATGCATTGAAATAAGTACAAACATGAAAGGTATTGGTTCATTAATCCTTGAGATAGACCTTGAAAGTTTGGAAATGTTTTTGAAAAATCTGTCTTGCATAATGGTAAACTAATAGCCGCGTGGAAAGTGTTAATTTAAGAAGATTCTCTTATTTCATAAAACAACTTAAGAAGAATATCTTAAGTTTCTTCTTAACTTAAGAAGAGGATCATCTTTAAAGTTATTAAGGAATCTTCTTAAATTCTACGGTAACTTTCTTAAATAAGGCCCTGGTGGGGAATGCTATCACGAGCATCTTCTTAAAGGTATATTATGTGATCTTTCCAGGGAACGCCCTCAACAACGAAAAAAAAATTGAAAGCAGATTTTCTTGCAGATTTACATTTCTGATCATAAATCATGCATACATTCCAAGTTACAGGGCGATACGATTCTTAATTACTTCAAAATCATGGTTTTAGAGTGAAAATAAACTGTCGGAATCCCGACAGTTTATATTTTTCACTCTAAATTTACTCTAAAACCATGATTTTGAGGTAATTAGGAATCGTATCGCTCTGTAATTTGGAATGTATGTATGATTTATGATCGGAAATGTAAATCTGCAAGAAAATCAACTTTCTAAAAAATATCATGGATAGAGGGCGCTCTCTGGAAAAAAATCACATTTTTTTTGTATATAAAGCGCATATGTGAACAATAGCCCAACAGACATTAACAAGGTTAATGACCAGAGTGATTAAAAATCAAACTGGTAACTCTCGAAAGAGAGCTCTGAAAGGCCAATCAATTGGTTCACTGCAACACATAATATGCCTTTAATCTTAACATTCACACTTTCAGCACATATACCATACGTAATGGTGATTACATTATTTTGAAGCCTAGAGGCTTCGACACATCATTAACATATCTTTTGTCTGTCAGCACCTGTTATCTCTAATACCATAGGAATGATGCTGCATATGGACAACTCTGAACATGCTGGAGTGAACAATGTGCGTGCATACTTAAATGAATTTGAATAAGAGGCTTCAACATTTTCACTGCTGAGCGGATTCCATTGACTGTAATGCATTGGTAAGCCTCTTAGGTGTACAAGATCGTTAATCTTTTTTATAGGTATCACGATTTCGTGTAAGGTTTTGTATTAAATACTGAAAAAACCATGTAAGTTTGTCGGGAAGGTGATTTCGTTTCGAAAACCATGTTTTCATAATGCACATGATTGTGCCTTTAATAGAAGTTTGGCTAAAGTTCGTCGCTGTTCTGACATACCGGCACATCACAACAGAAATAAGTAAAGAGATGTGCCGGTTATGTCAGAACAGCGATGAGTTGTTTTTCATCTGGATCTAAAACCATTATACGGTATTGAATGTATTCCATGTAAATCTCACCATCATATCACGCCTTTGCAAGGTGCGGGGTTTTTTGTAGGGCGGAGCGGGAGGGGTGGGTAGCCATCCAAAGCGGAATGTACATTGTGCGTGAAGGGAATACAGATCATCCATGTAGATGAATTAACACCCTGCAGTAGCGTAAGATGAGTGTTACGTGTGCTTTTACGAGGGTCTATAATCCATCATCACGACACGGTTTAATCATTATTTACCGTCCGTGGATAGAATTAAATGATAAAGGACTTTTTCGAAGGTATCGGGAGGCATCTTGACTGTACGTGAATTGGCCGCTACCGGGTTTCTCCCTGGTTAGGGACGGTGACTTTTTTCATTCGTCGTTCAGATCGTTAGGGTGTGCCTTGTCTTCTAAAAGTTTGGAATTGCGTGAGTGCTACAAGAACAAATGTATGTAATTATGTATGGAGGCTATGTTAAACGAGTGCATAATATGCCTATTGGTATTTGTACCTTTTTATTTGTCATCATTAACTACCATTTACAGGGTAAGCAATAGTAACATTGACTCCGAGACCTTAATTTCTGTTGTCCCATTAGATGACTGTTGTCCTATTGGATGTCTGTAGTGAAGCAATATGAAAGTAGGCAAACGTACAGCTGCTGTTAGCAGGTGTTCTTTATGTGAATGTTTCCCTCAATCAATGCAAACACAAATGGTTCTAACACAGAGGGAATGCTACCACGAGCATCTTGTCTCTCTTAATCTTAAAATTCACACTTCCAGTTTAGATACATAAATGTGATCACATTATTTCGAAGCATAGGCTTAGACACATTCTTAACACTTTCCGCCTGGCTATTAGTCTTTCCATTATACACAATAGGTCTTTCATAAACCTTCCCCAACTTTCAACGTGTATCTCAAGTATTACTGAAAAACCCGTGTAAGTGGGTCGGAAAGGTGATTTCGTTTCGAAAACCATGTTTTCATAATGCACATGATTGTTCCTTTAATAGAAGTTTGGCTAAAGTTGTTTTCCATCTGGATTTAAAACCATTATAGTATTGAATGTCTTCCATGTAAATCTCACCATCATATCACGCCTTTGCAAGGTGCGGGTTTTTTTTAGGGCGGAGCGGAGGGGTGGGTAGCCATCCAAAGCGGAATGTACATTGTGCGTGAAGGGAATACAGATCATCCATGTAGATGAATTAACACCCTGCAGTAGCGTAAGATGAGTGTTACGTGTGCTTTTACGAGGGTCTATAATCCATCATCACGACACGGTTTAATCATTATTTACCGTCCGTGGATAGAATTAAATGATTTTCGAAGGTATCGGGAGGGAGGCATCTTGACTGTACGTGAATTGGCCGCTACCGGGTTTCTCCCTGGTTAGGGACGGTGACTTTTTTCATTCGTCGTTCAGATCGTTAGGGTGTGCCTTGTCTTCTAAAAGTTTGGAATTGCGTGAGTGCTACAAGATTAAATTTATGTAATTATGTATGGAGGCTATGTTAAACGAGTGCATACTATGCCTATTGGTATTTGTACATTTTTATTTGTCATCATTAACTACCATTTACAGGGTAAGCAATAGTAGCATTGACTCCGAGACCTTAATTTCTGTTGTCCCATTAGATGACTGTTGTCGCATTAGATGTCTGTAGTGAAGCAATATGAAAGTAGGCAAACGTACAGCTGCTGTTAGCAGGTGTTCTTTATGTGAATGTTTCCCTCAATTAATGCAAACACAAATGGTTCTAACACAGAGGGAATGCTACCACGAGCATCTTTTCTCTCTCAATCTTAAAATTCACACTTCCAGTTTAGATACATAAATGTTATCACATTATTTCGAAGCATAGGTTTAGACACATTCTTAACACTTTCCACCTGGCTATTAGTGTTACCATTATACACAACAGGTCTTTCAGAAACCTTCCCCAACTTTCGAAGTATATCTCAAGTATTACCGAACCAATACTAGGCATGTTTGTACTTATTTTAATGCATTTCAAATGGTGATTCCAGATATGATGATGAAATTCAAAAAAGTTGACATTTTTTGAAACATTTTCCACCTGTTTTATCTAATACCATGCGCAATGATAGGAATCTTGCTATTATTACACAGAGACGTTTCTGAAGTGAATGTGTAACAATATCATCATTGCGTAATACAAAGCGTTAATGCCAGCGTTAATGATAAGTTGATCCGGTTTAAAAAGCTCTTAGGTGGGTTCCACAGTTGTACTGCATACTAATAAATCTGTGCGAATCCCACTTCGTAGTTTAAGGCAACCGTACACTTCTTTTGGCGAGCCTTTATCGTGAGATCTTTTTCTTAGGTTACCGTGCAATATTGTAGTGCAATACTGAAGCTGTTTAGGTTTGTATTATTACTGATCGACAAGTGAAAACATGTAAAATGGGTTGGTCACGTGATTTAGCTTATAAAGCTCATGAAGTACATACTCATTGAAACGGTGCTAGACGTTATAAAACAATTCATCAACGGAATAAATGTTTAAGTATAATTTGGTCTAGTGTGTACGCTTTATTCAGATGCGCCCAAATTGGGTTACTGTATTGAATGTATTTGTATCTTCATTTTTTGGTCTATTGTAGAAGGTCAGTACAATTGTCGCCTCTTGGAATTTTGCTGGACATGCATAAGGGAATGTAGAATAGTGCGTGCAGGGAATACTGATCATGTATTATAATGAATATGGAAACACCGTGTATTTATTCAATGGCATAGGATGACTGGTACGACGTGTGTACACCATCAGTGGTTTTAGAGGGTCTGAAATTCATTATTACGACACGGTTTGATTGGTTTGGATCGTTATTTACAATCCGTGGATGGAATTGAATGGATGATTATTTTTGAAGCTCTCAGCTCAAGAAGCAAATAGTCTTGACTGTGCGTGTGCATGGGCTACTGAGTTTCGCCCTGGTTGTTTCACTGGAGGAATTAACAATAACATACTATACTCATCACAAAAAGTATCGAGACACTTAACAAATGAGCCAATAATTAACGGCCCGAAAGGGTATGGATTAATCGAAGCAAATAACTCAGTGCATAATTTTGTTCTGCATACTTTGCCACCTCGAGTGTTGAGATACGATGTTGCGGAGTGGAGTTATTGTTATTTCAATAGTCGTAGGTTCAGTTTCAAAAGTGACAATCATTCCTATAAAAGCATTTTTGTACACGTGTGTAAAGCATAAACCTTATCATTCTCTATAGGGATGATTACCACTTTTGAAACTGGACCTACGACCATTGAAATGACAATAACTCAGCTCCGCATCATCGCATCTCAATAATCGAGGTGTCAAAATACGCAGAACAAAATTATGCACAGGGTTATTTGCTTCGATTAATTCATACCCTTTCGGGCCGTTAATCATTAGTGGCTCATTTTTAAGTGTCTCGATACATTTTGTGGGGAGTTAATGCACTCGCGTACGATAAGCGTCACGTGTTGAGGGCCGTTAGAGCTTTTATGAGGGTTTGACTAAAGACCTTCTATTCATTGTAATGACACATTTTACTCATGTGAAGGATATTATTAATAATATTATTAATATTGTTATAAAAATGTCACAGCTAAACGAATGCAAAGGCATGAGGTTAACCCCGCGTTCATCAACAAACCGGTGAAACGGACATCCGCGGTGCGCAATACGTAACGTCGTTATACTACTCTGATTGGTTCCCGGAATTGTGTGAGTGCGCCCGCTTGTGTCAGACTGTGGCCAGGAGGGATCATGTGCCGTAGGTCCATACGCTACTTGCCCACAATCGCCATTTTAGAATGAAAGCAAGGCTCTCCACTCAGAGCGAGCGCGTCCAACCGCATCACGCGATGCACAAACCTGCGCGAAACCACGTGATAGTGCGTGGTGAGGTGAGAGCCTCGCTTTCAATGGTTCCATCTGTACCGTGCAAATAGCGTATTGGTGAGTTCTTTCGCATCAGAACGTGTAGTAAAGATGTTAGAATCATACAGGAGTATAATAAACAGGATGCTTTTAATGTTGTCAGATATGCAGATATGGGCACCTCGAAAATGAAACTACATTGGCATGTCAGGTAGCGGGAAAGCGCTCAGCAAATCCAGTCAGGTTATGGTTATCGCCGACCTCCTTAACTCAAATCGTTATACGTATCTCATGCATAATAGAGACAGAATATAGGCCTACTGCATATTTGTACGTGATCCTTTGGAGGGTATACATGTATAAGACACTGGCTGTGATGGATGCGGTTTTGATTGTCTGGTCTGGTCAGTACAGTTGGGTCTGGTCATTCTATCCAACGTATCAGTTACAATATGTATTTTCTTAAGTTGCTACAATGAAAACAAGTGAGAGGCTAAAAGCAACTGATCATTGCGGAGAGTGATCGCGCTTGACCATGGTCAGCGACCTTCCATTTGTGTAATATTAGTTGTGTATATAAGTATAATTATGAATGACGAGAGTGTATTTTCACTGTGTGTGTAATAGCTGCCGCGAGTATTCTCATCATCATCGGTCGTCCTTGGACGGAATGGTGGAAGCAGGACCCATATGATATCCTTTGCAAAGCTGTCAGGATAGGTAGTGTTTTTCCTGCCACGGTTAGTTAGAATGACCATATTTAGGTGTCCAAAACATCAAGTGGGAGATAGGCGTGTCCTTAGTGCGTACGCAGTAACGCAGTGCCCTGCAAACTGTAGACGCCTCTTTCTTAAAGTGATTGACAGAGGAGGGATGTCACCATAAACCACTCTGTTTGTCTGGTGGTCTCGCCAGCTGATGCTAAGTACTCTTCGAAGTAGCTGTGTGTGTAGCATCCATCAATTCTATCCTCAAACCTTTGAGTTACCGTCCAGGTTTCTGAGCCATATAGTAGGATACTTTCTACACATGCCTTGACAAACTTGATTTTGATGTTTCTATCAAGTTTTGACTTCCAGATTTTGTCAAGTTTGTGTTGCATGCAACCCATGTATTATATAAGATGTCTTTGATATGAGATATATTTGATACCAATTGTATAAACTGAGAAAAAATACTATGTAGGAAAATGGCTGCTGTGTGTTCATTGCTGGTTCTTTGTGATTTGCTCTTTGTGGGAAACAACACATTTTTTACAAATGGCAGCCATAGAAGTTACAACCTCTGCTGAATTAAATATCGATCATATTTACCGACCATGACGGTGTAGTCATAAAGGTGTCGCAAGTGAGGCACTTACGGAAATATTGTCCATAATACTAATAGATTGTCATGGCAAATGAACATAAACAAATTATTTTCAAGCTTGTATTGATGCCCTTAGGAGTTATTACCTCTAAATATGAAAATATGCTTACTTTACACGTTTCGCAAAACCTTAACCACAAAACAAGTATAAACATTAAAACAATAATAATTATGGAACACAAATTACACTACACATTTTTTTAAATTTAGTTAATAGCATTTCACGGTGATTGAGTCGGTGAAAGAGTTGATGCATAATCATTAGAATATTAGTGTATGTAATAATAGTGACAAATAATGAAAAGATTTACTTGTACCGCGTTTGTACAGAAAGAGTGTCACATGTTAAACCCAACCCGTCAAGTTATTCCTGTTCACAATCTAGAGAGAGAGCAGCAGCGAAGCTTGCGAGGTCATCTCGACTCTTTCCTTCAGCCCCAGGCATTCAGGGGACACAAGCTTCGCTCTCCCAACAGAGAGGTGTTCATTGCTTTCCTATTGGGCTATTCCGTTTGAATTCCACACACCCCTTGTGTAGGACATTACCTCAATCTGCCACACACTTGGAGTGTACACTCCATTTGAAGGCTACACTTGGAGTGTAGCCATCAAATGGAGTAACCCGTGCATGTAACCCCATTTGAAATTCACATTCCCTGTGGGGAAGATCAGGGTGATGTCTTCCATCCATCAGGGGGGCATGGATTTCATTTGTGACAGCCCATTAATATCAGATACCAATATCAATCCACGCTTGTATAATAACCTGCCATACAGCTCAACATGCGATGATGATGAGTGTTACTATTTTGGTTTTGGCACTTGATAGGAAATTAAAAGAAGATAAAGGATGCAACACCTTTAGGACAACTCCTCCAACGCGTTGCCATGGCAACGTAAGTGTCAAGGTACGGTAGCGATAACCAACCGAAGCAATAATGTTTGATGGCTAAAATTATCCCTTTTATACTGCGTAATTGAACTGCGTAATTCGAGACGGGTAATATTTGTAGCTGATTTCTTGTGGTGTTCATCTTATAATATGAATGACCATTATATTTGTTCAATTCCCCGCAAATCCAATCTGAACGCGTCGGTGACAAACGCTGTTGCACTTATATCAAATGCTCATTAGAATTGCATATGCCTAACTCTTTCCACGCGGCTATTAAATTAACCGTAGGGGAAGGTGGGGTAATGGCGGACACCTTTTGTCAGAGAGGTATAACACACATATAATACGTCATATAACAATAAAAATCATGTAAACACAAAGCACTGTGATGGTTCTACCTTTTATCAAGTTTTTATCAACTCATCATTTTGAAATTCGAAGCTACGACGCAATAAAAAAAATGGCGTCGTCCGGCATTACCCCGCACTCTGGGGGTAATCCCGGACCGTATTTTTCAATGGCAGCCCTCTTTTTATTGGACTACAGTATTTCAATGGGAGTTAAAAAATACCATTTTTAAAAGTGTAGCAGAAATCAAAGAACAATGTCACATATTTATATGGTCAACAACTATTACCGATTTATGATGTTAAATTGACCACGCCCATATTGGTTACCATGGAAACGGTACATGTCCGGGATTACCCCAATCCATGTACAATGTATGGGCACATCCTCTCTTATTATTATGCTCATCATTGTGACTCCGAATTCATTTCTTTTTTATCAGAAGGTATCATACATTAAATAAAAAAATAATAAGACTTTGTTTTCCTTGATGTAGAAATACCAGTTTCAAAGAGAAAGTAATGCACCAAAATATCAACTTGCCCAAAAAGTGATTTTTGTAATTCTCGCGAGAATTTGCGAGACAACCATCCCATTTAGGTTTTGTGTCATTTCAATGGAGAGGCACCTAACATCATAGGGTGGCAAAATACCACCTTCTTTCACCTGCCTTTAGATACAGCCCTGTCCGCGATTACCCCGCGTCCGCCATTACCCCACCTTCCCCTATATGAAAACAAATGTATCAGAAACCTTTCCCAACTTTCAAAGTATATCTAGAAAATTATTGAACCAATACTAGCCATTCTTGTGCTCATTTTAATCCATCTACATCAGATATGGTAATGATATTCAATAATGTTGACCGCTTTGAAGCATTTTGTGAAATGTTGTAACTGTCGTCTAGCTGCAGACGATGTAAAAGTGTTAAAAATAGCGCGGGAAAGTCAACACTCACTGGATGCAGAGCCACATATCCAAAATTGTATATAAATAATGATTTCTACATTAACACTTTCCACGCGGCAGGCGTCTGCAGACGACATTCCAAAATTTCACAAAATGTTTAAAAATTGAATTTCATTAGAATATTTAGAATCACCATGAGAAATCCATTGAAATAATTACATACAGGCCTAGTATTGGTTCAGTAATCCTTGAGATACACAGTAAAAAAAAAAGTGAACAACATGTTTAAAAAATTGAACAACTGCTGTTTAACGGGTGAGCTGAGCAACTTGTTGCTCAAAATATTAAACATCTGGGGTTGTTTAAAGTTTTAAACACCTAGTTGTTTAACTTTTTAAACAACATGTTTAAAATCAGATTTTACACATTGGTGTTGTTTAAAAATTGTTGTTCAATTTTCAAGGGTTGTTTAAAGAAAGTTGTTCAATCCTCATGGGTTGTTCAAAGAAAGTTGTTCAATCATCTTGGGTTGTTCAAAGAAAGTTGTTCAATCATCTTGGGTTGTTCAAAGAAAGTTGTTCAATCATCTTGGGTTGTTCAAAGAAAGTTGTTCAATCCTCATGGATGAAATTGGCCTGTTTAAATAACCAGGGTTGTTTAATGGTGGTTGTTTAAAACTGCAGGGTTGTTTAAATGATGGTTGTTAAAAAAACAGGGTTGTTTACTGGTAGTTGTTTAAAATTCCAGCACGATTTGAAGACTTGAATTTCTTGTGTTGAAGTACACAGACAGAACGGCAGAACTGTCGAATTCGGATGCCTTCTGTCTGTGGAGCAAAATCGCGAAATTAAAATTATATTTTTGCAAAAAATATCCATCTTCGCCGTCTATCATCAAACTATATCGGTTCTTTGGTCATCATATTTCATTATTTTCTTGATTGTATTTCCCCATCTTGTCAGCAAAATCTTTAAAATTATGATTTAAAATCGAAATTTGTTTACCGAATGAAATACGGCGGCCATTAATTTGAAGCATATCGCAAACGAATCATTGTGACACGTGACTTGTGACGTCACAAGTAAACAACGTTGTTCAAGATCACTTTGTATTGATGTGAACGGCGTTCTTTATACTGTAAACAACACCTGTTTAAAAAAATGTTGTCTTCTTTAAACAACGATGTATAACTTTTACACATCTGTTGTTTGAAAAAGTGTACAACCGAAATTGAACAGCGATATTTTGTACATCGTTTTCTCTGTGTAGACCTTGAAATTTGGCAAAGGTTTCTGAAAAATCTGTTTCGTATAATGGTACAACTATTAGACGCGTAGAAAGTGTTAAGGGTTTGTATTTTTTAGCGATGTGTATTGTACATGTACATTCGGTAGTGTTGAAGATAAATGTCGTTATAAAACACAATAAGACAACGAGCATTTGAACGGTTGAATATTCCGTATTGGAATTTAAAGACAACAACGGTTTTCTAAGAAATAATTGTTTATACATTACAGTACCTATACCATGTATAATAGGGCGGGGCGTAAATAGGGATGGTATTTTGTTCAAATCGGCCATGGTCAAAATGTATTCCACTTGACCCCACATGATTAAATGTGTGCACTCTAACAAACAAAAAATCGGAGGGGGGGGGGGGGGGGTCATCAGACTACCCTTAATCCCCCTATAGGGGAATACATGGTAAAATTGCCAAATTGGTGTAGCAAAATTATGTTTCGACCTAAAAGAAATTGAAACATAATTTTGTCAGCTCAATGTATTTCTATAAGGTCCCCATAATGACATACTAAAAGTCCGAAAATATCAGAGTGGTAGAAATATGCCTAATTTGCATAAACTTAAAATCGCCACTAATTTGAGAATTTTGGCGGCCATTTTTTTATTTATGCAATTTATGATACACATATTAGGGCAGATATGTCTCTGTATGTCCTTTGAGACGTTATACATTCATGTATGCTGAAGCTATTTAAAGTGCCATAACAACTATTTAAGATAAGAAATAAGTCCAAAACAATGAAAATGCTCGAATTAGCGGCCATTTTAAGTTTATGCAAATTATCATATTTCTAACACTCTGATATTTTTAGACTTTTAGTATGTCATTATGGGTACCTTATAGAAATGCATTAAAGGTAGATGACCCGATTTTCAACTTGATGTTTTCTATTCTACATGAAAGGTCATCCTTAAAAAAGTCGTGTTCCAAAATTTGAGTTGCATAGCGCTAATGGTTCTTATTTTAGACGCGCAAGATGCTGTGAACTGTACCCATTGAGTAGTACACAAACTATATCGGTGGTAACCACCATTCGCGGTAATTCGACGTTATTTCATCGATTTCTCCGTAATTATACCGATTTAGGCCGTCAAATTTCAGTATGATGATGAGAAAAATACGAGCTTTCATATGATATGAAAATCTCCGTATGTTTGAAATAATTCTGTGTTACGAAAATGTGATCGGGTCATCTACCTTTAAGCTAAATAATATGTATCAATTTGTTCTAGGTCGAAACCTAATTTTGCTACACCAATTTGGCAACGTTACCATGTATTACCCTATAGGGGGATAAAGGGTAGTAATGGGGTCTGAAGACCCCCTCCGAATTTTTTTTAAAGTGCATATTTGATCATGTGGGGTCAAGTGGAATACATTTTGACCATGGCCGATTTGAACAAAATACCATCCCTATTTACGCCCCGCCCTAATGTATAACACCAATACGGACAGTCACTGATTGAGATACGACACACATGTAAACGTATTATTGCTTGCCCGTTGCAAAGCCAGGAATTTCATATTGGTAGGGTGGGTTTCTAATCAACATGATACACTCTAAGAAAAAAAAGGTTCTCAATCTGTCCTCTTAAAAGGTTCTCCAAAGGGTTCTTAGTTTTTGAAGGTTCTATGAGGATCTTCTCTCTTGAACCTTCGGAAAAAGTTCTTGAAAATGTGAGAACCATTTGGAGAACCAGTAGAGGTTCTAAAAAGACCAAGACAAGTTCCGTAGGGTGTCTGAAGAACCATTAAGGGTTCCAAATAGAGAGTTATTTAATTTCTGAGAGTGTACTTAGGGAATAAATCATGTTTCAGCGTATGTGTATCACCAATCTACAACGGTGTTCGCGTCGTCTGCGTGGTTTATTTCACGAAGGCAACGCCCGAGTGAGATTAACACGCAGACGCGCAGAACGCAAGTTGTTGCTTGGTGATGCATCCTACGCTGAAACATGATTTAATTCCTTTCAAAAACGACCAAGGATTTGAACGCAATTTCGGAAATAGACAATGCAAATAAAAACATAATTTAATTGTACTTCATTTTAAACAATTTCACTCTAACTATTTTCAAAAAACCTTAACACTAAATTGATCAAATTAAAATAATAGTTCCTTTAAGCTTCAAATGTCGAAGAAAACATCGCGTGCAAGATCATTCCAAAACAACACACACCTGCGGTTGCGTCCGCGTCGCGCGTAAACACATTATCTGTGTGGTTCGGTTCGATCGGCGTGCTGGTTGCCCATAGCATAGCGTGGTTTATCTCAAATTAACAACGCTTTGCTAAACTGTATGGGGAGTTGTTGAAACTGTAGTATCTTACTATAAATCTGGAAACGGTGTGTGTTTGTTTGTTTGTGTGTTTGTTATCCTTATTTCTCCGTTAATTGTGATCAAAGTGGCGCCTAATTTGCATGAAAGATAGAGGAAATAACGGGAAGAGTGTTAAAGTTTATTTCACTGAAATTGGTTAACAATTGGCTCCAAAAACAGCAAAAAACCTCCCAGATTTGGCTCATAAATGCCACAGAATTGAACAACATTGAGCGTTGCGCGTACTACCGCGTAATCATACCGTGGTAACGCGTCGCGTGCATGTATGCGCAAGGGCTCACTGCCGCGGCACACGCACCCCTACACATGGCGCAGAAGCCACCCGGGAAATGGTTATAGGCCTGTTGGTAGGGTATTTGGTGTCATGTTAGGGGGGGGGGGGCGGGGTGTAAACCACGGGAAATGGTTTAGGATAGGCCTAGGGTTATAATGGTACAAGTAGCGTTTTGCGGGGGTTAATGAAGCAACCTGATTTCTTTACTTTAAGTTGGCATGCCAAACAATCGATGGGACCGAGTGTTAATGAAGAAGCCACGGGAAATGGGTTAGGGAGGGTTGTGATTATAATCAACCTGGTTTGGGTGTGTGTATGGAGGGGGGGGGGGGGGGGTAAAACCACGGGAAATGTTTTAGGATAGGGTCAAGAGTTATTGAATTAGCCACGGGAAATGATTAGGAGGGTTATGATTATAAATCCACCTGGTTGGTGTAGTTGCATGTGTATGTGGGGGGGGGGGGCGGTTGAAGGGGGTTTATGTGGTTTTAAAAGTACGGAAGGTTAACTTGATGCGGTTTGAGAGGTAGGGTTTAATAAAGTAGTCACGGTAAATGGTTAGGAGGGATATGGTTACAAATCAACCTAATTGGGGTGGGGGTTGTAGGGGTTTATAATGCCTTTATGAGGGATATGGTTATAAATCAACCTGGTTTGGGGGTTGTAGGGGGTTTATGTGGTTTCAGTAGGTAATGTGGCATAACCATCTAGCGGGACCCGAGCGTAGCGAGGGTACGCCGCTAGTAACAGTAACACAGCAAGTGGGCAGGAACGTGCTCTCGGCGCTACTTCTAACATGTTTAATACCCAATTCTACCTGCGGTTTATATGACTTCTGGCGATGCGACGGCACCAACTTAACTGATAAGTTGCAATGCGAGTAGATGTCCCTATCTCTCCCCGGCCCACTCCTATCTGTCTATGTGTAGCTCCTTTTTTCTCTTTTTTATTTTGCCAAAAAAGAAAGAAAGTGTATTAATTTTTACAGAGCAGCTAAGTATAATTGATGAGACTCAATAGCTTAACCGCCAACAGCGCCCCCACGTGTTATTGGGGCTGACGAAAGGCAAGCGAGTTGCTGCCAGAAAGCTATCCCAGAGAGGTAAGCTTATTTGCTGTTGTGAGAAATAATAATCTCAAAAATACAGCTAAGTATTTCTTTGCTCTAGTTATGCGACGGGTTAAACATGGTCACTTACGACTCAAAGTAATCCCTAAACGGATCATATGTCCCCACCGGTAAAGGTACATTAGTCAACCGTGATGTTTGAATCAGTTGTCCCTATACCTCGACATGGTGACTAAATTGGAAATGTATCAACCGGAGATACGTAGGAGAGTGTGATTGAAAGGTAGTGAAAGATGCAACGTTATAAAGGCGGATCTCTCGTCAGAAGGACAACGCAGACGACACTGTCAGTGAATGTAATCAACTTGTAGAATTCCCCCGCGTTCTTTAGTCAAGTCTGTATATCAGTGAAACAAGAGTGATTGAAAATTAGTGCCAAGTAATCGCAGCGGTGAAGAAGATTCCCTTAATAGTACCAGAATACTTCGTTTTTGTCACGTGACTAATGTTTACTGTCCCCAGTGTGCACTAGCTCCAGTCGATAGGAATCTTAATACAGTGTTATTTGTTGTGTATAAGCTTTAGGGAAAATCCATCTTCGGGTAATCTGGATACAAGTGCATCAACACCATGTTGTTGTCTTGAAAATAATGATCCGATTTCCTTCTCCTCTCCTACTCCTTCCCATCCACTCCTCCTTCTCTTCCTACTCCATATTCCCCCCCCCCCCTCATCCTATTATTCTTCCTCCTTCTCCTACCCACCTTTCTTCTCCTCTTCCTCCAACCTTTTCTTCTCCTCCGTCTCAACCCATGCTCCACCCTTCTTCTCCTCTTCCTTCCTCTACTCCTCATCTTCCTTCTCCTCTTCTTCCTACTTCTCCATCTGCATGCAAACCTCAAAAACTAGCTATAATCGCACGATATTGACGTGCCTATAACTCATAGTTTGGAACCAAGGTACACCCGGGAAGTTCCCTTATTCTTACAGTACGTGTCTGTAACATTCAACGTGCACACCACTAGGTTACATCCCTGCTTAAAAATGGAAACCCAATTTTACATGACTTTCGTGCCACGGAAATATTTCTATAATATTAAGAAAATATTGACTATACTACGCTGTGTATAATTAAACAACAGGTGCCCGGAACAGGTGCCAGTCACCTCGTAGCAGTTGTGTAAATGTTACAGCTCTATAATACTCTCAATTTCTCCTCACGAAATCCTCTTAATCTCAAACCTCGCGCATAAAATGTTGCAACAGTGAGTCGTCGACCTTCTACCGCATCATTATACTATATAATAGCTTCAGTAGTGAAAATCTGTAATTACCACTTAGAAAGCCACTGCACTTATCTATATCTTTATTTATGATTCCGATTGGGTCCAGCTTTTGGCGATTATGCATGCCAATCCAACGGAATATCAATTAGTAATTATGTTCTTTTTTCCCGTCACTGAGTGCTAGAGATTGCACAGTACCCCCACGGCGGCGTGTGAAGGTCACATAGAGATCTCATTCATTTTGTCTTTAAATATTCACACTCTGATAATGCTGCGTCAATAATATTAGCTAGTTGTATGTATGTACACCTGTGCGCTAAGATTTGTTCCGTCGGGTATCATTTCTGGTAAAGATAGATGGTATTGAGCTGATTGTAAACCCCAGGTGTTATTCGAACCATATTTTGTTCCCCCGGGGTTTGTTCCGCTATTTGTTGTGAAATGCTGCATATTTTGTTATTCAAGAAGAAAATTAGTTCAAAATACTTGGGTTAATATCATTAGTATAAGTGATTTGTACAAAAACTTATACGGTAGTCACCAAAGTAATATTTTGCAACACCATACGCACACTAGCACCGACATTACAAAGGGGGAAAAAATTGTTTGATTGTCCATAGATCACTTTTAAAAGTTGGGTAGGTCGGTCGGAAATTTTTATTTTTATTTTTATTTTTTTCTCACTTGCCCTTTTTTCAGGTGCCAAAAGTAAAATGAGATGTACTTGTTGTGGTAACCAAAACGGGGAACAAAATCTTTAATATTTTCACAACACTTAAAAAAAATGAAATTGAAAATTTTGATTGTCGACTAATATTTGTACAAAAGTGAAATTTTCAACAACAAAAATTCAAAAGATTTCAAATTTAAAAAAAATTAAATAAAGGGTTTTGGGTCGGAATGATTAAAAGGGTCGGGCGGACGAGGACAATCAAACAATTTTTTTTGGCCTATGAAAATAGACTTGACACCAATGCAAACATTGAATACATATTTGCATTGGTCTCGGTTCAATGTTTATGAATGCTTGTATGTATGGTGATGCAACATATTACTTACTAGCGTATAAATATTGCGTACAAGTCACTTATACGTATGACTTATACGCACTGGTTTCGCAGTAAGGCCTAAGGCAATCGGAGCTTTCAACATACTATGTAGTTAAAAGTTCTAAGGGAGCAGTTCCATTTGTACGCGATAAAAATTGCGAGAATGTTCCGGGCCCCGATGAGTTTTTTATCAGGCCCCGATGAGATTTTTAGCGCGTACAGTTGCGAGTAGCAAAGGATTATTTATCGAGTAGCGTATTACCGCTTGTTTAAATATAACGAAAGATAAGTGGTCGGTATGTAAATAGAGCTTCGGGTTATTTATTCTAGTTGTAAGGTACAAATTCAGCATTTCATGTTTTTAGAGATAATGTTATTGATTATGGATGTTTAACGTAAATTGTATTATCCTCGTGTATTTGCTAAACAATGTCCCGCTCTATTTGCTAAACATACCCCAGGGTATGGCAGAGGCCTCGTATCGGGCCCCGATGTCTATTTTATCGGGGCCTGATGACTATTTTATCGCGTATCAACTTGAAAAACATCGGGTCCAAAACATATCAGGCCCCGATACAGTCGCGATAAATTTATCGCGTATAAATGGAACTGTTCCCTAAGTGCATGCACAGAATGTCGTTGTTATAAAATAAGAAAATTGTAATATCTCTTTACCTGTTTGTTCTCCGATCATTCGACACACTATACCAAATATTGGCCAGGAATATCTGATAAAGTCTAATGAATTGTACTGTTTCAGTTTTCATTTAACAACGTCAAATATGTGTTATTAAAATCTATTAGTAGCTGCGATAAGTCAGTTTCACTATTTATTGGATTTCTTTCAAAGGTGTCGTACGAATGCGAATTAAAGGAATTAATTATTTTAGACAATTCATCGGAAAAGCTAATTGTTTGTGCTGTTTATTGAATTCGTGTAGGCTTATTTTATTGGTGATTGTCTAACTGGTGAATCTGTTCTCGTTTGAGACAAATAACAACAGAGAAGCGGTTCTTAAGAAAAAAATGACTTTATGATTTGTATGACCTTTGAATCGAACCAAATTGAATCTTATCTTAAAGGGTCCTCACATCCTGTAAATTTTAAAATAACCCATCGACAGATATGAACAATGTTGCCCTCAGCTGTCGCATTTTTATCTGCCCAACTGGATTTAGAATACAGGAAAGCGCACCACCCCCCCCCCCCCCTCCCCAACAAAACAAGCAAACAAAAAACAAAAACAAACAAACAAATAAATAAAACTAAAACGCATTATAAGATGAGCAATCAACCAATGAAATCATGTACTAATTTAAAAATTCGGTACAATATTTCTGATCTAGATTTGCAACTAAGGAGGACACATGAGTAAAATAATTTGTATCAGGCTTGTTCAGACAGTCGGAGGAAGAGGTCGGAGGAAGCCCGGAGTAGGCTCTAGTCGGAGGAGTGTCGGATTACAGGTCGGAGTAGTGCCTGTCTGAACGCTACTCGGAGGAAGCTCCTCCGACCGATATACTCCTGAAAAAAGGCAGGAGTAACGCACTGCAGGGGTCCGAGGATCTCTGAACAGTCGGAGTAGCGTGCCCGTGTGGAACGGTTCCCACGAGTAGGTCGGAGGAGCGATGACCTTCGATGATTATTGTGCCATGTTTCCACACACACTCGTCATTCGCGGACCAAACCTATTGCAAGTCGCTTAAAAATACATACGATATGATAAGCTATGATAGAAGTGAAGATTGGTCAATTATTCCTTCAAAAAATTCCACAAACTGTTCAGAAACGCCATCCTAAAATTCATAATTTCTGTTGAAGGCCTATTTCTTATTTATTGTTGTTATTTTTAAGTCTGGTGACGTAATGATTTATTCTGACCCCGAGTCATGTACAGTACATATCGTAAAGCGAACATGTGCGTTTAGTACTCATGAATGATGCATAATGAGGTGGTATATGGTAATGAATATTCAGCGCATGTGCTTTCCCAAATCGCCTCCGTAAATCTCATGTAAAATTGGATCCATGATCATATATCTCGCGCGGTATTGGCGTGTTAGGTCAACCAGGTAGTCTCAAATTTCCTGGGTCAACATATGCGGGCGCTCTTATTTCCGGAAGATACTCTGAGCTACTCCGAGCCCCCCGCCCCCCCCCCCCCCCCCCCCCCCGCGAAGATCGAAGGAACGCGAACTGTTTAGTCGGAGGATGGTCGGAGTAAAAAGCATGTCTGGACGCGGGTAGGCGTAACTTTACGACCCGAATATGAATTTTTCCTGCGGCAGTAGGAGGAAATGTCCATGTCTGAACACAGCTAATGACCCTTGTTGGTATTATGTAATGGTATATGATTTAGTGATGTGATCAAGCACAATGATTCGGAAGTCGCAAATATTGATTTTGAGATATAACCAAACAAACCGAACAAATGATAGAATTCCCTTTGTTTTTCTATTATTTTGAAACCCCTCAATTTTCTGATATCTTTGAATTTAATTGTCCATTCTTAATTGAGTCCTCACTCCTTACCACTAAAAATAAACAATAGTGCGGACGATTAAAGGCCTGTTGAATTTGGTGCGATTTCCCTGTACTGGTCTAAGTGAACTATATAAAAATGCTCCAAAAGTTGTGTTTTTGGCTAAAATATTGATCAATTGGTTATCAAATGAATATAATCAAACAATATTAGTGCAAATTCTCTTCTTTTGAGCTATGCCTGTGCGCTCTATAAACATGTCTTTGCCTTGATACCTTGTTTGCAGAAATACTAAGACCGTGATCTTCTTCCGAAATGAGAAATTGGAGTAACCAGTCGCTTTATATACGAGAAAATGACATTTTATTAGGGGCCATTTTCCATAATAGACAGGGGATTTATTTAGTGGTGTAGATGCAATTGGTGGGGTGTGGCGTTGCAAATGGTCTATACATTCAAGTATCAAGTAAAATACCACAAATGTGATACCGTCGACTTAATCGCATTGCTTGATTACCATTATATAATGGCAATAGATTACTAATGTGTCCTCTTTAGTTGCGCTCTCACATTAGCATTATGATTTCATTGTTCGTAAAGTTTTACCATCTAGTTGTGGCAGGTTGAGTTGTGGGGATTACCAATTCCAAGTTATTTTAAGAATAAAACACTGCCATTCACCATGATGCGAATAAATTTCAGCTGTTTATACAAAACAATGCAATAGAAACATAAGCAGTTTATGCCTCGCATTGTGGTTAATATTATATTCAATATTCTACATTCATTGTCTATTGAAATTTGATATGGGATTCGATAAAAAATTGTGTTTTAATAGTGTTGAAATACGACCTAGTTATTACGAAATGCGCTATGAATTCCCAAGGAAAAATAGGTCAACGAACTATTAACATGATTAATAAGCAACCTCGTGAAAGCGCTCTTAGAAATCATCCCAATTGCGAAATCTTAATAGAAAAAAGGTGACACTAAGGTGACACTGCAAAACGAATGCGTATGGCTCATGCGTATAAGTTATTTACACGTAACACTAAAGTATATTAGCCAAAGTAATATTTTGCTCATCATGCATACAAGCACCAATGAAATTTGAACTGAAACCCACGCACATAACTTACTATAAATCTGGAAGGTGTGTGTGGGGGTGGCGTTTGTAATTACCTGCAAACGAGGACGCACACCCGTTTTTTACATTGCAACCGCGGACGTCCACGGATTCTTGATACGTGCAAAGTATTGCAAACAACATAAAAACGCTATCTAAACGAGGTCCTCTTTGGTGATACTCTCCCCCCATACACCCTTTAGGCATCTGTTGGATAGCACACAGTCTCGTTGGCGGTTTGACACCCAATTCGGCCGCCATTTTGGTCCTCGGTGTGTCGGTGTGTGTCCAGGTTGGTGGGTCCTCATTTGGACAGTACCACGTTTGGTCCTCGCTCGGAGGTATTTACAAGTGGGAGTGTGTTTGTTAGCCTTAGTACTCCGTTAATTGCATGACAGATAGAGGAACATACGGGAAGCATATTCCAGTGAAATTGGTTAGCAATTGGCTCCAAAAACAGTAAAAAACCGCTCAATTTTGGCTCCAAAATGTCACTAGAACTTGCACGATATTGTGCGTTGCAGGTACTGCCGCATAATACCGTGGTAACACGCCACGCTGCCCCTCCTATGGCGCCGCGATTTATAATTATATTCCACCGGAGTTATTTACAACTCATGAACTCAAGTTATGACTCATGAATCTCGTTTGCTCATCTAGCGGCACCCGAGCGCAGCGAGGGTACTCCGCTAGTTTCCATAATAATACAGAAATGTTTACATCGGTCTCAGTTTAAATGCTATGAGTGCTTACATATATGGCAATGCAAAATATTACTTTGGCGCTAGTTTGCATAATAATACAGAAATATTTACATGTCTCAGTCTAAGCTCTATGAGTGTTTATATATTATACAGATATATGGCAATGCAAACTATTACTTGGCGCCTATCGAATAAGTCTAACGTACAAGTCACCATACATTCTAGTTTCTTGCAGCGTGACCTAAACTAATACTTTACTTAGTTAACCATATTCTGAATAGAGTAGCATCTTATTGAACCGTACCCAAACGTATCCATATGATTAAGAATAATTCATCAACCTTTCCGATCAATTTATGGGTGTAAGGATCTGTCTCACTTTACAACGGTTATATAATGTATAACTCGCAATACAGTCATAAAAAAAAGTAACTATACAGGTAATAAATGTACTTTCAACTTTAAAAATATATATCCTATCTAGAAATATCAAATCATAAAGTTGTTGAGAAATTTATCTTCTTTAATATGAGATATTGCACGCTAGGATCGGTTGAATATTTAGGAAGCGACAATCCAAAATGTAAGGTCAAGTCACAATTTCAAATTCACATTTTACATTTCAACACGGGGGAGAGAATAACAGGTAGCGTGTGTGTAGCGTATTGATCCATCGGAACAATGCGGCCGACTGTCCAACCTAAGCATGCATCCCCCAATTGCACTACCGGTAATCGATAAGGTACCCGTAGATTGGCCCGCGTGTAGAAAATAAAAATGTGAAAATGAAAATCGGACTTCTCCTTATATTTTTGAGTGCCACTTCTTCAATAATCACCCGATCCTAGCGTGCAATATCTCATATTAAAGAAGACAAATTTCTCAATTTATTACCTGTATTATAGTTACTTTTTTTTGATGACTGTATACATTTGCAATTATACTTAAAACTGCAGATAAGTAATTACTTCTACAAGTCAACACCAAGGTCAATAGCGTCTTTTAGCTTTTCTTTGTATAGATAGCTGATCTATTCGATAAAAGCCATAAGTTACCATAGCTACCACCAATCAATGTAACAATCCGGTGGTTGATATGTTACAGTAGTAGATACTGCGTCGTCACCTGGGAATATACCGTTGCTTCTATATTCTGAGAAGGTTTTACCACTTTTCATTGTTTCTCTTTTAGTCAGAAACCCCGGGGAGCCAATTGACCATTATACTACCGCCAGCATGCGTGACCACAATAACACGTATTAAATAAGGGTTGTTCTTTGTGGTGGAGCTACGTTATGCGAGTAATGCGAGTAATGCGTTAAGGGGGTGTGGACTCTCGGGTACAGCCTCCGTAAAACTGCCGTAACTTCTTCATTATTCATTTAATCTATATAAAAGTATACATTTTCTTGCAAAAGAGGGTTCAATGAATCCACCCATGATCATGAATTGACCATTTTGGAGAAAATTATAAAAAAAACGTTTTGACCCATTTTAGGTTCCGCAAAGATAACTTAAAATTTTGTCACATTTTGTCATACTAGTTTCACTATATTTCTAATAAAATCCCCTAGGAATAGGGTTTTTTTTATATCTTATTTATTTTTGGAATTATTGACCAAAAAGTGCCAAAAATGTGATTTTGGTGGTTTAGGAGTAAACAATCACGTTTTTGGCACTTTTTGGTCTATAATTTAAAAAAAATAATATATTAAAAAGAATTAAAAGATTTATTCCTATGGAATTTTATTAGGATTATAATAAAATGAGTATGACAAAATTTGACAAAATATATTTTGAGTTATCTTTGCAGAACCTAAAATGGTTCCAAAAACGTTTTTTATAATTTTCTCCAAAATGGTCAATTTCATGATCATGGTTGGACTCATTGAACCCTTTTGTGCAAGACAATGTATACTTTTATATAGATTAAATGAATAATGAAGGAGTTACAGCAGTTTAACGGAGACTATGCTGGTCCACACCCCCTTAAGGGGTCTCAATCATTTTCAAGAATTTGTTTAAAGAAATTCCGTCCTTTATTCGAAACCCTGTGGATATGTTGCTCGTTTAGGATCGGCTTTAGAAGAAATACGCGTCTAAGGGGTGTCTGGAAAATATGTGGTCACGTGTGCTTACGGCATGATAGTTGACTGGATCCTCCCCCCCCCCCCCCCACCTCACCCCCCCCCCCCCCCCAACCCGGCCCACCTCACCCCCCCCCCCCCCACCTCCCCCCACCCTTTTGGGCCAGAAACGCGGAATCAATAATCATGAATGTTAGTTAGCTATTGTTGAACACTGTAACACTTTCCAGTTCATATCGACAAGCGTTGCTACTTTTGCTTGCTATATTTCCTTGCATTTACTTCCAAGTAATGTCTTAGAAGTTGGCTAGTAAATACAATTGCCAAATTTTATAAATTCTTCCCATTGCTCTGTATTTTACTATTATCGCTGTCAGTCCTTTAACACTTTCCACGCGGCAGGCGGCTGCAGACGACATTCCAAAATTTCACAAAATGTTTAAAAAATGTCAAAATTATTGAATTTCATTAACATATTCAGAATCACCATGAGAAATGCATTGACATAAGTACAAACATGCCTAGTATTTGGTCAGTAATCCTTGAGATAGGCTTTGAAAATTGTTAAAGGTTTCTGAAAAATCTGTTTTGTGTATGGTAAAAATAATAGCCGCGTGGAAAGTGTTAAGATCGCGTGATGTTTTTTTTTTTATATATATACATTATCATTATCAATATTGTGACAACCCATTGAACATGTTGCACTCGATTAGTCTGCCTCTGAAAGCCTATCAACATAAGTAGATAAGACCATTGCATTACAAAATATAGTTTTAACTATTAATGTAAACCGTTGAAATAATATAGCCTTCGTATTGTGATTTGCCATCAATTCTAGCAAGCTCTTGTTTTCCCTTTTGTGTCATATACATCTTATACTTTTTGTCAGTAAAACAATGCAATCTCGATGTTGTCGAGCTGCTTTAAGCATTACCGTATGTTTTGAAGTGCTTCCTTTACCGTATGCAAATGCAGGAGTTTTGCCATAAGTCTGCGTGTACGCAGAGAACATTAATTCGTCGAAAATGTGGTTTTTAAACATTTGTCATGGAAGGTTCGTCAGTAAAGAAATATTTTGTAATGCTAAACAATTATTGTTTAATTATAAATGCCCAATTAGTAGTATTGTTAATTAATTTTCAATATAGTAAATGTTTTCACGACTCATAAATATTTGACTTTCAATGACAAATGAATGAATGACCAATTAAATGACAAATTAAAAGAATAATTTGTAATCAATAATTTGTAATTTAATATGAGTGACAAATTAAATGACTAATCTTAATTTGCCATTTTATTGGTAATTGGTCATTTAATTTGTCATTTCAATTGTCATTCATTAATTTGTTATTAAAAGTTAAGTGTCATTCATTAATTTGTCATTAAAATTTGATTATATTTCAGTCAAGGAAATGTGTGCTACGATGGAAATAAACTAGAAACACTCTAAATTGTTCTTTTAGCATCACAAATAAATGTGCACCATTACAGAATATCTCTTGAATCACAAACCTGCCATTTCTTATGACAAGTTTTTAATTTATCAAATAAGACTACATTTTTGACGAACTAATATTCTCCGTGATAGTTCAAAAAAATTGTTGGGTTTTGCTATTCACTTCATGTAGCCTATGTATTCGGTTAAATCATTTGATTCTATTGGAATGCCCCGTGAAATTAAAACGCTGTGACAAGCCAACGGGGAATTTGACGTGTTTGCAAACATACGTCGGAAGCAGACGATCGAGAGAGATCGAGGTCGATTTAGTAGGGTAATTGTAGATAATTGGTTCCCTCCCAGTGACTGAAAATCAGATCAATTAGATTTGTGCTTTGATTTGTGATTAAGAATCTAAACGTTTTACGCCTGAAGTCGTGAACGAGATATGACCTTGGAACATGGGACCATAAAGTCAGCCTCTAATATATGTATATAGGTCTAGTCTATAGACATAAACGATAGCGGTATGTAAAAATGAACTTGGTGCGATACAACTAGTATTTCGATATTGTACGGATATCTACTTGATAACCATGTATTGAGCAATAACGATGACTTTCTAATAGTGTTTAGCCCAAATTTAATTTAGCGGTCGCCATAGTTGTTTTAGTTTTACATTGATATAACATTCCTCCTTCTCCCATGCCCACGACTGTCATACAATCAGACCGTGCGCCAACACGATTTGAGACATATTTTGTTGTCTAAATTGCACTTGGAAAATTACAATAGAGTCTGTGTTCATTTGCGGCTGATTTATTTCCCTAGGAAATAATACACAGATGATGAAAATTGTTGTCCAGCAAATCGCAATTGCTTTAGAAAAAAGAACCAGCGCTATCGGTTCTTTGTATTATAGCACGCGACATACACCCACTAAACCAACGTCTATGTATTTGTATATCACAAGGCCGGAGGCCTAGATATACAGTGTAATCAAATCCCGCTGGGTTGTAGGTATGCTTTGAGAGCAAGCCTGAATCGGGGAAGACAGGAAAATCTGCGTTAACACTTTCCACGTGGGATTGGTTTCATCATGATTACAAAACAGATTACAAAAGTCTATCTCAAGGATTACTGAACCGAAGCTAGGCATGTTTATATATATTTCAATGCATTTCTCATGGTGAATCCAAATATGGTAATGAAATTCAATATTTTTGATATTTTTGAAACATTTTGTGAAATTTTGGAATGTCGTCTGCAGATGCCTGCCACGTGGAAAGTGTTAATATCGGGGTGCACTACAAGATGGTATCCATTCCACACTCGACATGCTCAATAACATTTGGATTAAGACTGTCGATGTTGGCTATACATTGCAAATTATACATGTATTGTCTTAATTAATACAGTCCTTGAATCTTACGTGTCTGAATTCTGTATCCGATTGATATTCTGGCTCAGGATTATTTACTCGCAACCGCAACATATTGGTATTCAGTTTGTGATTTTGAAGTATTTCAATTTAAGGTTAAGCAAGAAAAATACTACATGTGATAGCGATGCATGTAACAAGATTGCGCGGACGACCTGGCAGTGGTAAATGAACTCTATTCTTGCGATCCACTTGTCTAAGATACCAACGCACACTGCCTGAAATGCCCGGCACTACGGATTAGCTCTTTAAATACCTCGGGTTTGAAAAAAACAATCAACATAACTGTTTCAAATCATTTGATGAGATTACATCTCTGAAACCTTACCGGCGGAGTAACACTTTATGGGGTCAGGGAGATTGTATATGAAAGTGGATTAAATGTCTGACTGCCACTTAGGGATTAATGAACATGACCTGACTTCTTGATAATCTGAATATGATGCCGAATTGGTTCAATAAGTTAATAAGCATAATTAATTATGTCAAGCGATATTCACTGATATTTCCACGCACAAACCTATGATCTGACCGTAAACTAAGCTAAAATGTAACGGTATTAGTATGTTTCCTGCACGCGATTTCATTGATAATCCATATCTTATGGTAATGTATAAATCTTGTTTTTTGTTTTTCTATAATAATGGGAGAACATTGAATTCTTCCAACTGATAAAGAATCACCTTAACAGGTGTTGAAACAGCTTGGCACTATTCAATACATTAATGAACTTTCATCCCAGACTTTATCAGCTGGTAATTCTATTAGCTCATCGTTGATCAACAACTTGACAATCAGTGAAGAAAAACGACGAGGAGGAGGAGGAGGAGGAGGAGGAGAACACGTAGTTAACTTAGAATTTGATATGCTGAAATTGATTGAATGCGTCAAGTGGGACTAACAGTACTAAATAACAGGCTTCACCCATCCATGCAGACAATCTATTCACCTTATTCTTCGGGCATGTCATTGCAAATCAAACATTGAACATGTCAGGACAGACGAATTAGAAGCATGGCAAATAAGGGTAATACCTCTCGGAGTCCGGGTCCTCGGGGTTGGGAAAAATCAAAGACATGGAAAATGTTTTACGTTTGAGATGCCCCTTTTGGGGGTGGGTAAACATTTGCATATTATGTGGAGCTTTTAGTATATTATCTTTTGAAATAAAACCAGGGGGCTCGGTAATGGAATGAAAAAAGCGAGTATAATTTCTTATTAAGTCTCAACTTTCCCATGGTGCTTAACCCCATCATATACACATGTTAATGGGCGTTTTATTTTCTCTCTGACTTGGGCAACGTCACGGTAGCCCTGGGGGAATGAGCCTCAATTAACTCTTCCCAAAAGTAAGACAATGATATCAAATGGCATATGTTTTGCACAGGCATGAAGGGTAATAACCCAGGTATAGACTAGTAATGTGCACATGTTGGCTAAAGTAGCCAGAGGAGTTGAAAAGCGAGGCAGTGTAGAATGCGTTTTAAATGTGTGAGTGTTCGTCGGCAATGGAATCGTTTAAGTGCCCGGTGTTTGCATGGTGCTATTTAGATATAGACGACGTCTTTTAAATTAAAGCAAGAACGTGTCCTATTTAATGAGGCCATCATCACATAGCGATAAGATAAAGCAGTCAATCACCAGGAGATACCGGGTGATCTAGTAACACCAGTTTGCAGTTATCGATAAGTTGCTAAACATCATAGGGAACGCGCAGAATTGCTCCATTAGCATGCCAGTCATCGCTTATTGCAGCCCTTTTATGGCAAAAGAATTAATCTTATATGTAGTTTTCTAACAGTATACTTCCTTTTAACATGATCAAAGTTAGCTTTTTTTTCTCCATACATTATGTAGTGGTAAAAGGCAGTATATTACTTTTATTGTCTTTACAAGTTGCAACCTTTTCCTAAGTGAGGATTATTGAACCAAGTTAACACACTCCATGTTAAAAGGAAGTATATCATTAGGAGAGTACATATAAGATACATCCTTTTGCCGTAAAAGGGCTGTGCAGATATCAGTCCGGGCAAATTTCGAGACTGTGAAAGCTTTCCAATTTTTGCAAGACCTTTCCACATCTGGAATTGTGAGCACATGTCGGTAACCTTGACACTTTCCACGCGTAGTTTAGTTTTACCATTATACAAAAACTTTCAGAAACCTTTCCCAACTTTCAAAGTCTATCTCAAGGATTACTGAATCAATACTAGTTATGTTTGTACTTATTTAAATACATTTGCCTATTGCTAGACTGAGGATGCGTGTAGAAGAACCAAATGCTAAAATGAAAAACGGATTTTTTTTTTCTGTTTTGAATTGAAGACATAGCTCTGTTAATATTCAGTCAATCTCCACTTATAATATCTCAAATTAAAGAGAAGAAATCTCTCACATCAAAACTCGACCACCCGGCAGCCGCCGGTTCCGTGCAGTTCCGTGAGGTTGCAGCCGGTTTCTATTCTTCTAAACAATGACATGCGGTCCAACCGGGCGGAACCGCCGGTTGCCGCGCGGTCGAGTTTTGATTTGCTCCCTAAATTGCTTATTTTGCATGTCATCGTAACAAGCTTCTTCGTATACAGATTGACGGCAATTTCCTGCTCTTATCCAAATCTGTCATGTTCACTCACGTTCCGTATCCTGTAAGAACGTTGAGTTAAGTGGTCAGTCAGTGTGCGACAACAACAAATTGCCCAAGTTGACAAACTAATAATCAGTAATATGCCGAATCTCAGACTAAACCTGCAACCTTTTGTGTATCTGTCCGTAGTGCCCGGTACTTGTTTATAACTGTCAATAAAACAACCGCTTGTCTAGAATTCGTCACATTTTGAAGGAGCCGGTAGTGACATCGTTAGACTGGACTGACAGGGTTGCCAGATCTGTTGTTAGGTAGCCAGAGGTTCTCGATTGTTAAAAATGTTACTATAGTCTGTTATGTGTACAATAGGAAAGATATTATGAACCATGTGTGCATCCACGTTCATAAACTGTTCCTACTGCGCTTGCATAATAACCCCGATCACGTGTATGCCATTCATTTGCAATTTTAGTTCATAGATGTCGATGTTGGCTATACATTGCAAATTATACATGTATTGTCTTAATACAATCCTTGAATCCGATTGATATTCTGGCTCAGGATTATTTACTCGCAACCGCAATATATCGGTATTCATTTTATGATTTTGAAGTATTTCAATTTAAGGTTAAGCAAGAAAAATACTACATGTGATAGCAATGCATGTAACAAGATTGCGCGGACGACCTGGCTGTGGTAAATGAACTCTATTCTTGCGATCCACTTGTCTAAGATACCAACGCACACTGCCTGAAATTTTAAAGGAGCCAAATTTTTTAGTTCATAGATACAGGTCTGGAACTTCGTATTTGTTGGTACCAGCCGGTCGGGCAAGTAGCTTCTATAAGTTACCAGCCCAATAAAATAATTACCTGCCCAAATTTGTTTCCCAACTCACAAGTACATTAAGGAATCTTTGAGTTTGATAAAAAAAAGCAACCTGCCAGTTTGGCAGATACTTTTTCACTTTTACCTGCCCGGCACCAAATTTCCCCCATGAGCAGGCGGGCGGGTGCTTATTTCCAGCCCTGCATAGATATAAAATCAAGAAACTCTACATCGCCACTCTTCTTATTATTGTTTTTGTTAATTAACGATGCGGCTACACGTGGTGATATATAGGGAGTCTCGGTATTATTTCTCTGCTTTAAGGCTTATCTATTTGGGTTTTGTTAAATGAGCCACACATTTTAACCGAATTGGGTTATGTATGCGAACGCTTTCATTTGCATAAAACAAAGTTTTAAAGACATAAATATTTGGGCTACTACTTCAAATTGGGCTCCTTAACACTTTCCACGCGGCTATTATTTTGACCATACACAAAACAGATTTTTCAGAAACCTTTCACAATTTTCAAAGTCTATCTCAAGGATTACTGACCCAATACTAAGCATGTTTGTACTTATGTGAATGCATTTCTCATGGTGATTCTAAATATAATAATGAAATTCAATAATTTCGACATTTTTGAAACAATTTGTGACATTTTGGAGTGTCGTCTGCAGACGCCTGCCGCGTGGAAAGTGTTAATACCGATCTCCCATGGGGAAACTCGGGTGTATCGTGCATTTCCGGGTTTTTCTCGACACGAGTGTGACCATAGGGTTTCGTTAAGTGCCGAAGTGGGGTGCACTACTCGCGCGAAAATGACAGCGGGTTTATTGAGGAAATTATATAGGATATCCTGTGAGGGCCCAGGGGAATTCACGGTCTATTATGATGAGGAAATGGAGTTTACTCCGGAGTCGGAATGCTTTATGAAGGAAGGTAACCCGATGAGAAGATTGCTGGAAAGTGACCCTGTTCTCTTCGTCTTAGCGCGTCTTTGTGTTCATTTGATTTTTTAATAAAGGCCGGCCTACTTATAGAACAGAAACTGTCTTCGCAACAAAATACTGGCTTTGTTCTCGCTAGAAATCAGGTCCGAGCTTTTAGCTTAATCAAAAATAAAACAATTCGATCCGATTGTATTTCAGAGTTAAATCTCTGGAAGTTATACGTGAACCCGATGCCGCATGGTGTTAAGTTAAGTTAAGTTAAGAGTTGTAAACAAAGTGCATGTATAAGACCAACAATCCCCTACATTATGTTTTATAAGATGACCCAATTTCAGTTGTTTTTCAGTCCTGGCCCTTTTGGCAATCCAAGTTGAATGTCATCCCAAAGTTTCAAGAAGGACTGTTGCCCATGAGGTGAAACGAGGCGAAATGATTGAGAGTGTATAGCTTTTGTGATGTCTTTATGTTGTTGAATTTTTGTGTATTCATTTTATTTGTGTTATGTTCTTTTCTTTAGCAGCTTCAATGACCTGAATTTATCTACAAAAAAAGAAACAACAATGCGATTAACCAATGCATTTTCGTTTTTTTACCTATAAAATCAAATGACATGGTGACTAAAATATGATGACTTAAAAAAGATGAATGGTTAAATGAATTTATGCTATACGAGAAGAGATATTTTTAAACAATAGCGTAATTAATTCCGTTAATATCTTAGGCCAAACTGCAAAAATAATTATGTGTAATAAGGTGAAACTTATCCCAACTGAAAGTGGGGATGAAAAAGGGGGAAGAATTGGAGAATAACGACGTTTCGACTGGATATACCAGTCTTTTACAAGTTTAGTAGAGAACAAGACAAAAGTATATGCCAATGAGCAAAATACAAGTCAAGCTAAAAAGTCAGAGTGCACAAAGAAATGCGAAACACACTAGGGCAGTTGTTGTTCCCTTGAGATAGAGAGACATACTGCAAAGAATAAAATTGTGGCAAAAAGTAAGAAGGAGGCCAAGAGGATTACAAATTATGCATGATAAAGCGATAAGTATATGAACTGAAAAGAAAGTTAGCAGGTTATTAAGAAAACCATAAACAGATCACTTCAAGTTTTTCATCCCCCACTTTCAGTTGGGACAAGTTTCACCTTATTACATATTACATTTTTACTCATCCCTCTGTACACCTTCGGGTATCTAGTGTTCTCTACCACTGTTCCAGTTGGGACTAGTTTCTCATAATTTTAATCCATATAGCTCATACGTATAAGTGACTTGTACGCAAGACTTATACGATAGTCGCCGAAAGTCATAGGTCTGTCCTCCCTCATGCCCCCCCCCCCAAAAAAAAATGAAGACCCTAGTTACGCCACTGATCACCAAACATACAAAGACCAATGAAACTTGAACCGAGGACCAATGCAAGTATTGCCATAATGTATTTCCATAATAATAAACAATGTTTGAATTGGTATTGTATGGCTGCTTGCCGTATGGACTAGTTTTACACTACGATCTTATGTATCATTAAAGCGATGACCGGCTGGCTAAGCCATAGTGTTATTAGTTCCAACACGCGGGCATAATATTAAGCAGTTCCATAGGTAAACATATCGATTCCGTGTAATTGCGAAATAGATACGCAAGGCACTGGAGTAGAAAACACAGAAAAAAACACCTTATATTACTACTCTACAAGACTTGCGCCAATAAAACAAGTTCAAAAAATATCTACCGCAACCAAATTTAATGAATATTTGCACTGTTGGTTAGTCATAATATAAACAAGGTGTAACAGTACAGGTCCAGTGTAAGAGTCACTCCAATTCTTGAGCGTAGCGTATTGATTTCGCAATTCTGCCTTAAGGGCTCCAGATTTGTTTACGAACGGTTTCGCTTCAAACGCTAGTTTCTCGGCCGCTGAAACATAAACACACCCTCCAGATAAACTCCCTAGCTACAGAGGTACTTACATGCATTGGATATTGTGGCCGCCTGTGATATCGTTTTGAAAGCTGCCGTCATGAGCATGATATAGGGATGTCGCTTTTCAACTTCAATTTAGCTTTATTCAAACCGATCATGTGGTCTTAACAAATCTTGTCTTAATGTCGGCAGTTTCTCGGTATAATGCAATTGTGTATCGGAGTGAAACTGAGTGTTTGTTTCTTTAGGTGGATACTTCAAAATTGTACTTAACACTTTCCACGTGGCACCCTCTGCAGACGACATTCCAAAATTTCACAAAATGTTTCAAAAATGTCAAAATTATCGAATTTCATTACCATATTTGGAATCATCATGAGAAATGCATTAACATAAGTACAAACATGCCTAATATCGGTTCAGTGATCTTTGAGATAGACCTTGGAAGTTCGGAAACGTTTCTGAAAAATCTGTTTTGTATTTGGTAAAACCATTAGCCGCGTCGAAAGTGTTAAAACTAATACATACCTTGACGAAATGTGGTCTGATCGTCCGTAAGCTTTCGGCGAATTTTACAAAATACGATGTGTTCTTAATTTTTTCTAGCTTTTGGTATAAAACTGAAGCTGAAAGCCATATTATCAGTTAGCAATACGGATTAACTCGCAATGGCGACCTCCTGTTAGTCACATGTCCGTTAAATTTACTCGAGAAAATTTAATCCGTATTGCTGACTGATAATATAGTCGTTGTATACAATCCAACTATTTGGCCGTCGATAAAGTGATGCTATATTAGCGACACAAATCGATATAATTTTGTTACATCAGCTTATTTGCCTATCGACGGCTTATCATCGGCCACCAGATAAACACAACTTTCGATATTATACACTCAGCGAGTATGCTAGGGGTTAAATTGCATACCTGATGGATCAATATGTACAACACGTAAAACACATTAGCGTAAATTTAGTGTGAAAGGTTGACAACCTGACCGGGCTAGTTGTATCGCAAGTTCACGCTATTTACACTCAATACAACCCGTGGGTGATGGGTGGAGAGGGGGGGGGGGGGGGGGGGGGGGGTGCCACTCATATATGAAGTTGCAAGTATCCTTGTGGATTAAAACGTGGATTAAGGCTGCATGCGAGTTAGTTACAATAGTCGCACGTTTAGTTTAAATTGTGAATGTTTACAATTTAAATCCGTGTTCAAATTTGTCTGAAAAAGAGGCTTTAATTCAAGGTTTTTTAAATGCACTATTTTTGCTCTATAAAAATGCTTATTTTGGGGTGGTCATCGCCCCACCCCGCCCCCAGTTACGAGTGTACATACAACAGCCTTCAAAAACTGTCCCATTCTTATTACTGTAAAAGCAGGTGGAAATCCGACAGAGAGTAAATTTACGGATGACCACCCCTCCCCCCCCCCCTCTCCGTGACATTTCAGCGTGACCCTCAAACTGTCGTTTCCGATACTGCAATTGCTTTCATGCAACTCATCCCATGTCGGACTGGGCGAGTTTATTTGATCTTGGATATCCCCCGTTGCCCTCAAATGACTCTCAAAGATAAGCGGAAAGCGTACTGTTCGCACTTTCAGGTTACGCTCGTATACGCCGTCGGCGCACGTTTTTCACGCATTGTTGGAATTATCTCCATATATAGCATTATGACGCTTTATAGACATTTTAAAGCTGGAATCGACATTTGGCGGTAATTCTGAAAATCAGCGCTGAATCTGTTGATAACACACGAAAAGCCTTCTTCCCTTCCCCGCCAATACACTTTGAATTTGCTATCGCAAAGAGTGTCATTAAAGGGATTCATACATTTCTGATATACCATTGTTCTTCAGTTGGTATACCGTTGACTAACAATTATTGGGACTGGTCTATCGTCTACCCAATGTCAATGGTTCTGACTTTGAAATTAATTTGAAATTTCAATTTCGTTACCACGTTACCAATGATGTTTTGACGCTATTTTATAATCTGATATATCTGAAACAGCGCAATTTATGACATCGTAATTGTGCATTAGTGTCACATTTAAATCATTATAAATGATGCTTAGTCGTTAAATATGATGTGGTTTCCAGCCAATTAGATACGCTGGTAACACATATAAATGACATTGCAACCGGGTAACTTATTAGTGCATTAGCGCTGAACAATACCGGTCTAAATACCTTTTCAGGTTAATCCGCTCATGAAACATAGCCTTCATCATGTTCATACACCATATAGACCTACACGGTAAACTATAACTGTCAAGGGGAGAAGGCATATGAAGACGTATGAGGCAATAAATAAAGTTCGACATTTGATGAATGTTCATTAGTGTCATATTCTTAATGTATAACAAAGCTTTATGGCGTCATTTTAAATTACCGTGTAACAGCGTCTGTTAATTATCTTTTTATACTGAACAATTAATTACGCGAAACCGGTAAATGTGCCACTCAGATTATTGTCTCTCTGTGTGTAAGAGTGAAACAGATTAAGAGAATGAGGGTCTCACGTACACTCTTTTGAAACATTTTGAAAAGGGGTGTGACGGCTCCTTTAACGCTCCAAAAAGAGGGCTCCTTATTCTACTCCACTCTAATCAATCTTACATGATGTCGATGGTTGAGCGCTAGAAGGCCGTAACTCAAAAAAAAAAGTTATTCTGAGATAATCAACTATAAATATTCGGGACTCATTACAATACACTGTAGCACCCAACTTGTAACTCTATAGTTTTAGTCAAATTAAGAGTGTTTATGAGTTATCTTTATGGTTCTGTAAATCTAGGTTATATCGATTATTTTGGTACCAAAATCTCATTTTACCCAAAAGGTGAGTTACGGCCTTTTGGCGCTCAACCCTCCATGTAATACTAATAAACAATTTAAGACGTTGGATAGGTTGCTATACTGTAAATTTTAAGTTAAAATAAGCAGATGTGGCTTATTGCGTAAACCATTTAGTAAAACAACGTAGGCTATACTATGTTGTGCTGAAATAATTATTGCAAACACTGGTATCAATGGCAAACTGGACATAAAACAAAGGCGGATCACTAAAATCGACAAAACAACTACTATTTTCAGACAATAAACCGTAATATATGCGCCTGTTGACTAACAATTCTGATAGGCGCAATGCTTAACTATTCGCTTATAAGAAATTGATTTTCATCAGACTTGGAAGGGGACAAATGAAACGAAATGACACGAGAAAGCTTTATATCTAATATTATTCCACAAAAGTGTATAATGTTATTTTTTTACTCTGTACATGTATCATTAGGGGGTTTGTCTTTAACAATTGGAGCTCATGGAAAGGAAACGAAAAAGTAATTGTTGTTATTTTGTCTGTATGAAAATAGACAGAGAAGAACCAAAGACATGAAAGAAGATTTGAAGGTCTTCCACAATGCAATCGCGCGAACGCCAACCAACTAAAGCGGTTTTTTCACACAATGCATTTGTCGTCTTATATTTTAAAAATAAGAAAAGGAACACCGATAAGTAAATTACTCATTGATGCAAACTAGAACCTAAGAGCTCCAACGATGAACGCGCTATGAAGCCATGATAGTGTGCACACCGTATGTCTATGGGAACCGAGACAAATTGGAGACCAGAATTAGGGAATTTTGCAAAAACGCAATGCATTGTGGTGGTGTCTTTAAAATCTTCTTTTGAGAAGAACTATCCAAAACAGAATTGAAACGAACTACTGATTTAGGGCACATCTTGGATAACGATATAAAAAAAACCTTTTCCGGGCGAATAGCGATTCACTTAATCGTGAACAAAACGCCCATTATTATAGTTTATTTTTACTTCTATTTCATTACAACAAATGCCACCATCTTTTGCTAAACTAAATGGCTACTTGCACGGGGTGTGTGTGTGTTGAATTCAGTATGGTGTATATACACAGCCAGAAGCAAACAAAAATCTAATTATACTAACGTTAGAAATCGAGAATGTTTTTCGCTAGATTAAATTAGACATGTTTTTATTGCCTTTCAAATTAGTTGCCGTATACATGGTATTATATAATTGTATAGCGCAAACAGGAAGCGTTGGAACCGAGCATATTGAAATAAGCTATGCCGTTTGACACGGAACCTCCTGCTAAACACTGTGGGTTATTTATGTTTTATTAAACGCTATCCTCCTCAAGGGCTGTCCCGTTTCGCCCGAACACCGGTATATTTCCTTAATTAATAGCTAATGTATTAATTAATCATATTATTTATAATGTTAAGTATTAATATCGAACTTTGAGCCTGAAACCCCTTGACGTGTTATCAATCAACATACATGCGTATTGCGGTTTAAGTATTTCAGGTCAATTTATGAATTTGATCACGGTTTTGAAGGATACAAACAACATGTAGGCTATTTTAAGTCCTACGAGCGCAATATGGTAATGTTTGCGCTTGTAAAACTTATAACGGTACATAGGTTTTACAGATACGGATATTGTATGATTATAAATTGAAGTACCCATTATATTTTACATAAAATACATCATAGTTATATAATATACACTCTTTGAGATTCGTTGAACTTCGGTTTTAACTTTCTTAAACAGTATTTTTCCCTTTTTTTCCATACTAAATTACTAGTCAATTCGTTTTCGGGTAAAATTCTAGTGCCTTTTAATAATGGTAACCCTTTCCACGCGGCTATTAGTTTAACCATATTCAAATCAGATTTTCAGAAACCTTTCCCAACTTACAAAGTTTATTTCATGGATTTACCAATTTCAGGCATGTTTGTACTTATTTTAATGCATTTCTCATAGTGATTCCAAATATGGTGATGAAATTGACTAATATTGACATTTCTGAAACATTTTGTGAAATTTTGGAACTGTCGTCTGCAGACGCCTGCCGCGTGGAAAGTGTTAACAACCATTTTGATTACATCTACGATAATGTTCATTTCAGTCACGTGTATTTCATTATTAGCTGTAAATTATTAAAACGTATTATTTCTATTATTTCTATTATTTTTTAAGACATCTATAATACAACTGGAATAAATTTGATTTAAAAGACAATCATGTCGATATATATATTTTTTAATTTACCGATTAAAAAAAACCAATATTTGATGCCTTGCTTTCCGCTGTGTCTTAGTCTTATTCTTCAACAAACCTTGGGTTGTTTGACGTTGACAGCATACAAATCACACAAAAAATACTGAGCGAGCTGCAGCAAGCAATTACGACCGACTGCAATATCGTTATAGCGCCATCTATTGCCCGGTGTGGTAGTTGTGTCTGTTAGCGTGGCCCTCTACTCTCTGTTCGTTATTAAAACCACGACAGGGGTAGTACCTGCCATGTTAACACTTTCCACGCGGTTGATCTCTTCTCAGCCCTTTTAATTTATGGCAAAAGGATGTATCTTGTATGTACTTTCCTAATGATATACTTCCTTTTTAACATGGATTGTGTTAACTTGGTTCAATAATCCTCACTTAGGAAAAGGTTGCAACTTGTAAAGACAATAAAAGTAATATACTACCTTTTACCACTACATGATTTATGGAGAAAAAAGCTAACTTTGATCATGTTAAAAGGCAGTATATTGTTAGAAAACTACATATAAGATACATTCTTTTGCCATAAAAGGGCTGTTCTATTGTGCAAAATACTTGCCATAGGCGTCTGCAGACGACATTCTAAAAAAGTTACAATTTATGTTTCAATAATGTCAAAATTAAATAAGTTAATTACCAATGTGGAATCACCATGATAAATTCATTAAAAATAAGTACAAACATGCCTAGTATTGGTTCAGTAATTCTTGAGATAGACCTTAAAATTAGGAAAGGTTTCTGACAAATCTGTTTTTGTATTTCGGTAAAACCAATTGCCGCGTGGAAAGTGTAAAAACATACTCGAGGTTTTGTTCACTACGTGACGTGACGTATATCAATTTTTGGAATATAATGGATTCTGAGCTGAAAATATTTTCACTTGTAATAATTAATTTCCACTCACTAGTACTAGTGTTTGTACTACATTATACTCCATGTTTATTTTCCTAGGGCGTTTTCCTGATTCATTTTCAATTTATATAGGGATATCTAGGTACAGGTCGTGTCTTTTGTGCGATCATTTTATGATTAATTTATTGATAAAATCTAGTTTTTGTTCTTCAGGATTAGATTCATTTAAAAACGTGTCTCTCTTAACTATTTGATAATATTCTGCAACTTACAGAACAATATAGATATGGTGTATGGGCAGATTACAGACGCCGTTGTCATATTGTTTAATGTATAGATGGTGTGACCGGTGACGTAGTGCCCGGCAGTATGCGTGCGCACCTACAGGGAATGTGCTTTAATTCACACTTGATTGATCATTACTTACCATGCTTACGGTGTAATAGTGCAGTAGTCATGGTCTGCATCCCTAAGCACAATGAGAGACCAGGTATTAAATCTGGTTGCCCGGCAGTATGCGTACGCACCATAAGGGCATGTGCTTTTAAAATTGGCGCTCAGTGATGTGTGTTTTGCTTTCGAATAGTATACACCTAGCACATAAAGTCCCTGCTCAGGTGCTTTGAGGTTGACTAATTCAAAATATATAATCGGTACCAGAAATCTGAGATATACATTAAATGAGCAAATTTCTTCTCCGCAGTTTGATACCTCATTCAACAAAATCGAATGGATACTTTTAAAGTTATGTCGATTTCAATGTCCGTTCATGCAAAAGAAAAGTGGCACTAGGTATAGGAAATCATTGATTTGTGTGTGATTTACCATAGACGGTAAAAATCAATGTTTTACCCGTCTATGGATTTACGCACTGAAAAACTCACAGCTTATCAGCTAAGACTTGTATTCTTCACAGCCAGATACACCCTTTGTCCCGCACATAGCGGTTATCACTAAAGACCCATTCATCTGTCACGTTCAGATAGCACACAGTTATCACACACAAATCAATGATTCCTATACCTAGTGCCACTTTTCTGTTGCATGAACGGTATGCTTCTGCTCTGCAGACGACATTCCAACATTTCACAAAATGTTTCAAAAATGTCAACATTATTGGATTTCATTACCATTTGGAATCACCATAGAAATACATTGAAATAGGCCCTAAGTACAAACATGCCTAGCATTTGGGTCAGTAATCCATGAGATAGACTCTGAAAATTGGGAAAGGTTTCTGAAAAATCTGTTATTGTGTATTGTCAAACCAAAAGCCACGTGGAAAGTGTTGTGTTAACACAACTTATTTGATGATTATTTATAATCTAGTCATCAGGTGTCGCATACAAATTGTGATGTTAGTATACACGTAGTATTAGTCAACATTATAGTTTGAAGAGTACAGGTATACGGCCTCTTGTCCAATGTTGACCGTCGCTTTTAACAATTTCAACAGGTTTTACGCGATGCAGATATTCATGATATGCACTATTCTTGATTATTATTTATATGGGCCTTTCAACAAGCGGTACAATAAAAGTTGTATATTGAATATTGTGCAAAGTGCCCGGATGTGCGTCCAATATTCAAAAAATATTGCCGTCCAATATTTTGGGTGCAGCGCAGAAGATGTGCGCATGAGTACATACAGAGAAGGTCAGTTCGGGCTCACTTATTTAGTTTTTATCAAAACAGTCTGATATATATAATTAATAATAATAATAATAATATTGAATGTCTTATTTTCGGGTGATACAAGAATATATTGCACTCGCTATAAAAATATTGCACTCGTCTGGGACTCTTGCAATATTTTCATAGCTCGTGCAATATATTCTTGTATCACCCGAAAATAAGACATTCAATATTATATAAATATTCATGACAAGAGTTGTCTCTATAAACAAAGTATCACATTGTGGAAGAGCACGTGACTGGATTACAGGTGGTGGGTGTATTGTAATCGTGTGTTGAACTCTTTGCCAGTGGCCTTTGTATTAGCCAGAAGCCCTCCCCCCCCCCCCCCCCCCCCCACCCCCACCACTGATGCCCCTCCCCCCAAAAATAAATAAATAAATAAATAAATAAATAAAATGACAAACTCGATGTCTTCTAACAAACAATAGTCGGTTATTCCCCCCCCCCCTCCCTCTGCTCACAGGCTTGCCCCCCCCCCCCCCCACACCCCCACCCCACCCTAATACGCCACTGGTATTAATCAATTACACCTGATTATTTCAGACATCTATCCATGCAGGAAACTGATTTGTGCCTGAACGAATAGTATGCTTGCAGAGAAATGTGTTCTAGAGAACCTTGTGGTAAAAGCACTCATCGACGATAACAAATCTTGTGTCAACTATTGTTTTAATATTTAAAGACTACCATTTGCTTCCACGTATGCTTATAGAACAATGCGTCTAGCACATACCTGAATATGTCACGTTTATTTAGTCAGGTGAATGACCTTTACTATACCCGCGCCCCGCATTCTTGAGATTACTACACCTGCCGATTGAAAATAAGCAGGTGTATAGCAGCAGGTCGGTGTGTCGCACGTGCAGCAATGGAATGCGTTATAGTTGTACAGTGTATTCGCTCGACATGCGGGCATTTAGATAATAAGTGTTTCAAAAAAGGTGAATACATTTTCTAAACTCCACTCTTATACAGAACAGAACATTCTTCTGTTTTAATTACCATACGACCGGTCCGTCATGCATTGTACAAATCAGCCGATGTATGAATAAAGCCTTTGTTTAGGTTGATTATGTAACACTTGTGGCATAATTCTGTTATACCATTCGCGCCCATTATACACTGTGGCACTTTATTCCGTAAAGAACCATTTTACTAACGTTACATAAAGGATGTGGTACTACATAATTAGTACGCACTTTTTATGCTGAATCCCATCGGGAAGAAAGGGCAATATAACACATACGGTGAGGATCCTCAGAATTGCCGCAACTGTTCACATTGAGGCGATGATAAAGCTTAAAGCTTTGCACGATAAATATGTATCTTACCCAATTCCCTCATCGTTGAGAAGCCATTGCAACTTAGCAGGTTTATTTTAATTCATTTAACTCTTTCCACGCAGTTATTCGTTTTGCCTTTATACAAAACAGATTTTTTTTTCTTCAGAAACCTTTCCCAACTTTCAAAGTCTAACCTCAAGCTTTACTGAGGCATGTTTGTACTTATTTTAAAGCATTTTTTTGTGGTGATTCCAAATATGGTGATGAATTCAATAATTGTGACATTTTTGAAATATTTCGTGACATTTTGGAACTGTCGTCTGCAGACGACTGCCGCGTGGAAAGGGTTAAGAGATCAACACTATCGATATCGTTAGACATGTTAGACAAAACAATTAACTGTCAGCGCCGGTTGAAAATTAACGCTTAATCTACGGAATGGATGAACATTATCATGGAGATCAAAATATATTCAATGAAAGAAAATGCGGTAATTATTTCATCACCATGAGCACTGCAATACTGATTTCATCTTAGAGATTTTCATTACGGCACAGTCTGCATGTATATCAAGAGCTGTTGTGAAAATTACTTTCAAAACAAGTTACAGTGCTCGAGAATTCAATTTCCGTATTGCAATCAATATCATTGACCGTTGTTCTTTTTTTCTCTCTCTTTTCCCCCTTTCTTTCTTTTCTATTTTTGCCGTGCCTGCGCCTTTTGAATGACTACGACACGTTGTTTTCGACATCAAGGTAAGTGGTTTGCACGATGAATTGTTTTCATTAGTTCAATGTTAAATTTTCAGTGTTATACGGTGGGTAATTTGACAGAATGATGCGCTGTATATCCTGAATCTGTCCATTGAGATGTTTTATTTGGTTAAATAAAATGCTAAACACTTTCCACGCGGCTATATAGTGTTACCATATACGTATAGGCCCTAAGAGATTTTTCAAAAACCTTTCCCAACTTTCGAGGTCAATCTCAAGGATTACTAATCCAATACTAGGCATGTTTGTACTTATTCAAATGCATTTCTCATGTTTATCCAAATATGTAAATGAAATTCAATAATTTTGAAATTTTTGAAACATTTTGTGAAATTTTGAAACTGTCTGCAGACGCCTGTCGCGAGGAAAGCGTTAATAGCGATGCATTGCCTTCAGCAACAACAAAAAAATGCTTTGGTATGGCAAATGATCAATCGTGAATAGTGATTTTTCCCCTTTTGTGATAACCAGAGAGATTCTATCCGTAGTTAACAATTGCATTGGTTTTTAATGAAAATAATTAAATCAATCAAAAAGGACGCTTGTGTCAAATGTTGAATGTGGGTGACCATATTTCAGCCAATTTTTATTAAAAAAATTGCTTAGTGTTTACCATTCTATATGTATCATAAGGCAAAAAGGTCTGTCTCGGAAATATTTGCTATTCAAAAAGGTGCTGTGATATTTATTTTGTTCTTATATCTTTTTTAGAGAATTGGCTATTTTTTATTTTAATCGGCCATGTTTAATTTGAAAATTGCATCGCCGCCGCTTAGAGCTACGCACTAGCCAACGCCTATCACATACCTATTACGCGCGGGTTTCTGAGAAAAACCTTTGTGGCCTAAATTCAGTAACTTTAATCCAAAATGGAGTAAATTTCTCTAGTGGTTCGAGTAAAAATTCACTTGAGATTATCCCATAGAACAGTCTATAAATTCTACCGGTAGTTGACCACTTTTGAAGGTATACTGTACATGTATGTACATGTACATGTAAAACTATATTTTCGCTCTTGGCATCTAAAGGGTTGATGAGAAAATATGGCTTTCCCCTCATTTCTTAATCTTAATATCAATATCGATTGGGAAAATTGCATTTTATTGGTCACACGCCTTTAACTACATATTAATGCACATTTTGAATACTATAGGAGCAAAGCAACAGAGCTGAATGTGATTTATTTTCATCATTTATAAACATATTTTGAACAGTCGCAAAAAAAGACATTTGAGTATAATTTAGTTCATAATCCAAAATGTTAATGATATCAACAACATCACGTGACATAACCAACGAATTGCAAACTTATCGCGTGAACCAGGTGACATATTGGCCAATTCACCACCCATTTTCTCATACGTAACATTAAAGGCGCATCCGATCAGTCTGTATAAACAATTAAAGACTTTATTTTGTTATATAAAATCATAATGTGGTTTCTAATCTTTCTGATGTAGTAAGTTGCTCACAGCCGGAATCATCAAGTCCAAATCATCAAGTCCGGAATCATCAAGTCCAATCTAAATCTTTTTCTTTCTCAAAATACAAACTTTTGATTGATAGAAATGTATCTCATTATCTATCTATTAGGGGTGGCATCCAGATTCGTACGGATTGAAAACCGTAGATCGGAGAGGGTAAACGCATGCACTGGGATAAACGGACAGTTTTGTGACCAACCAATACGTGTTGCCATACTTTAGCGAATGCATTGAACAACTCCCGTGAACGGACAGCCAGTGCGTTTACCCTCTTCAATCCGTACGAATCTGGATGCCATCCCTTACACACTGTCGCAATTTTTCCTGTTTTTTAAGTTTGGAAATTGTCTGGACAATTTGTCAAATTGTTGTCTTCTCCCGGCCATATCTTAACAACATTTTGGAGGAAATAAGTTTGTTATATAGTGTATGAAACAGTTTTTAGACAAATACAAAACATGTTCAATTTTAAGTGGAAAAAGAATCCTACATTTTATACAGAGTGTACCTTCAACTGTCTATGACAATGTTATATTTTAATATACAACAGTTCCGCAATTTATATATTGACACTAGAGCATACAGGGCACAAAGGCGCGAATTCGTATAGATAAAGCAAGGTGTCTGTATACAAACATACCTGCATAAAATATATTATGTTTTGATTCAGAATTGATTAAAGTGATTGACAGGTTGGGTATAAGTATTAATAAATCATAATGTGTTGTGGTGTGGTGTGGCAAAATATTGATGATTTGTGTGATAATGATATTTTGTGTATATGCATTGTCAAACATTCGCCATACCGTGTCATTTAAAGGTGTATGTTCCGATCACTTTTTGGGGGCTATGATTTTTTTGTTCACATCAAGATATTTTGATATCAGAAGAATCCCCATATTTTTCTCATTATGTCTGTAAAATCTTAAGGGCCAGAAATGTTCCATTTAGAAATTATAGGCTAAAATGTGGTGAATAACTGCCAAAGGTGGTTAACCACCAGCCCGTTTGTAGGCTTAAATGTGGTGAATAACTGCCAAAGGTGGTTAACCACCAGCCCGTTTGTGTACTACTCAATGGGCACATTTTGTGTGACCTTGTGCTTCTAAAATAAGAACCATTGGAGTTATGCAACTTAAACTTTGGAATGTGACCATTTTAAGGATGACCTTCCATGTAAAATAGAATACATCAAGTTGAAAATCGGGCCAGCAATCAAAACATCTACCTTTAATAAAGCCGGTAAAATGTGTTTATGAAATGAAATAAAATCATCTCGCTGTTTATTGGGGCGAGAGAGATTTCGTGCTAGTTGTAGTCATTGAAAGCATGCATTGAATGTTTATGTCATGTTTAAAAATACTGATTGATCAAAGGTATGACAATGGTCTTTCCACTCACGGTTTAATGAGTAGGTTGTTACGCATGTTGTGTATCAAGAATGGGGACGATTTTAAAAGGTAATGTCTTCCCTAGGGGGTGTTAGACTAGTGCCACCAGTCCCCGAAGAGTCGTCCTGCGCCGTCTGAACCAAATTACCTACAATGCATAGCGCGGACTCCTCTTGGGGACTGGTTCCAAAGCGTGAAAATTTCGCGAGCAAAATAATGTCAGATTCCGACATTATTTACATATATGAATATGCATGTGAATTGCCACGCAGATCTGCCGGCACGACGCGGCGCGGCTCACGGCGGGATCGTGCGTGGTTCAGCAGACAATTAGTAAAGAGTAAAACCATTGATTTGGGGGGAGTTATTCACCTAAAGGAGCCTCTTCTGTAAAGAAAGAGTAAATAAAACACAAAACTCTAACCCTTCTTCGGCCGCCTCCACCACACGCATTCGTCGCTGCAGATGGTATGGGCAGATTTTCACATTTTAAATCTTGGTCACCCTGTTTGTTTACATTTTGCAGCCGATTTTATTTATGATCAGCAGCGGCCGCATTTTGAAATCAAGAGATGGTCTGCCGGATAAGACAAGTTATAAATTAACGTTTTGTTCCTCGATAATTAAAAACAATAGGCCTAGGCTATGCTAGCATACTGAAAGTGACTGCTGAGTGTTGTGAGTTCGAGCTTCTACTGATGACATTGACAACATTGACAACAAAGCGGTGAGGCCTGGCGGTGCAATACCAATAGCCTTGTTGTTTTTATAAAGCCTAACAAAAATAAAGCTATTATTACCAGCCGGCCAGATATCCTCAGTCCTACTTTATGCCTTGCCTTCATGACAGAATGAGTGTTGTGCCTAGCCTAGAAGTGTATACTGGATTGTTCTTTGTTTGAGAGAAGAAATATCAGGTCAGTACTTGTTGTATTTTTATGCGTGTATAAATAGGCCTAGGCTATCATGGGATGCCCTTTTTAGGCCCTGCCTGGCCTCTAGGCCTAGGTCAGTCAGGCTCAGTACATGTGTATGTCATTCATAACCTTCACTCATAATGTACAACTATTCCTAAACTAATAGTACCACAGTGCAAGCTGCGGACCGGATTCATGCTCTTCTTAATCTTGTAGGCTTCCTGCGCTACCTTTTGTACACCTTCCTTCCTGCTCTACCTTTTTTGTACCATACACTTTCCTGCGATACCTTACGTATTCCTGCGCCACCTTTGTACGTCTAGTGCATCAGCTCTGTATGAAGCCTCCGGTACCAGCTTTGTACGCCTTCCTGCACTTGGTCAGCTTTTTACGCCTTCTGCGTTTACGCCTTCTTGCGCGCTTACGCCTTCATGCGCTTACGCCTTAATCTGCTTACGCCTTCATCTGCTTACGCCTTCATGCGCGCTTACGCCTTCATGCGCGCTTACGTCTATATGCGCTTACACCTTCACATGCTTACGCATTCATGCGCGCTTACTCCTTCATGCGCTTACGCCTTCATGCGCATATGCCTTCATGCGCGCTTAACGCCTTCATGTGTTTACGCCTTCATGTGCTTACGCCTTCATGCGCTTACGCCTTCATGCGCTTACGCCTTCATGCGCTTACGCCTTCATGCGCTTACGCCTTCATGCGCTTACGCCTTCATGCGCTTACGCCTTCATGCGTATATGACTTCCTGCGCTTCCGCCTTCCTGCGCTATCTTTGTAAACCTTCATGCACCACATGTCCATACATCTTCCTGCACCTGTACGACATTCTATGCCAGATCTGACTGTAGTGTACACCTTCGCACATCCAGTGGCGGCATCAGCCTCATCATTTTGGGGGGTGGGGGGGGGGATGAAAAAAATGATGAAGCTTTGTGTGCAATTTTACGCTTAAATTGTCAAATTTGGTCTAATACTAATTAATTTGGTATGAAAATGCTATACTAAAATTAACAATATTTGGTCTAATTTAATCTATTTTAGTAAGAAAATGTGCGCACAGCGCGGGGCAAAATCCTATTTATGCTCAAATTTGTCTATTTGTTTCTATTTTTATAACTAAATTGATTTTTTTTTGGTGGGGGGGGTTGGGTTGGGGCAAACATTATTTTTGTTTGGGGGGAATGCCCCCCCCCCCCCCCCTGTAGTGCCGCCACTGCATACATTCTGCCTTCCTATGCCAGCTTCATACCCTCCTGCCTTCTTGCTCCATCAAAATGACTCGCCTACTCAGCCTATGAAATGATTTATAAATAATGAAGGTGAAAAGCATTTACACACTCAATCTAAATCAAGTTGATATAGGGGCCTATTTTTTTTTTAAATTCATATTTATCTTATACAAAACATTCAACAAATTAGTGTGTTGGTATATTTTTTTTGATTGGGACATTTATTTATTTATTTCATTGTATCAATTAATTTTGTTTTTGTTTTGTAAATATTTCGTTATTATTTTATATATTTGTAATTTGTGTGACTGTGAGTAATATTGGAGGGGTGGTCTTGTACTGAACATGTTGTCAATATTTACCTTGATCTTACCCCTACGTAGGCCAAACAGTTTAAATTGTAGCCCATGCACTTCCAAAATATAAAGCTTCACTATCATGACTAGTATCAGACTTTTGTTGGCTCGCTGCACCTGAGACTAAATACGTACCTACGGTATTTCTCAGGCTGCACGGCCTACTGTCGGGCATACTGCCACCTCGGCCCTGGGACGAATAAACATATTATATTTTTTACCGGTCGATATTGGAAATCAATTAACACTTCATTTATTTATTTCTCTACGAATAAAAAGAAGGAAAATCATGGGACAGCAGGCCTTCTAAAACTAAGCCTAGTTTGGGGGTTTCTTCCATAGGTATGTGAAAATATGTACCTCGTAAAATATTGACCAACAACCCGGTAAACAGAGCAGTGCCGGCTCGTAAATAAATCGACGGACGGTTATCGGCTTGTAGTAATGAATTTAACACGATAAATCAACTTGATGGTGCATGATTCAGTCGTGTTTTTACTGTTTCAGATGAATGTGTGCGCCTGCGTCGGGGCCAGCATGTGCGTAAGTGCCCAACCAATGCGCGTGTTTGTGCAAGACGCAGCTCGCGCGGTATGCAAACTGTTCTTTGAAAGTGCTCGGACATTTGGGCTGGATCGTTTCCAGTCGTCACAACAGCGAACGCAGTGGAGCGTATTGTACGACTGGAGGATAAAGTCTAAGGGGGTGTATGGGTTTCAAATGTAATAGCCCGTTGTCAAAAAGAGCGATAAGGCAAACAGGGTGTAATTGATTTCAGATGGAAACTAGAGAGGGCGCTATGCATACTTTTATTTAAAGAAACCTCTTATGTGTGTGTGAAGTATAGTATTGCCCGCAAAATAATACAGGTATACATGATGAAATGCCGCTAAGTCGTCAGAAATAGACCAAATTCGTGCGCGGATAATTATGTGGTTGAATTTCGGTGCGCATTTGTTCACGCAGAGTTCTCTCTCGCGTAAATTGAATTATAACTGCTATGCGACTTACTAGTCAATATAAGTTGACAGTCCAAAACAAATGCTTGCAAGTTGGTTCATCTAGTCAGAAACTTTATGATAACACTGTCACATATTTAGGCTCCCCTTGGGCTCCATATTTACTAGAAAAAAAGAATGCCATGCCAGCTACAGATCACACTTGAAATTAACCCGCATGATATTGATTATCGGCACATACATGTATATATGGACCTTTATAATATATAGCAATAATATCGATATAATATCAATATTCAATAAAGGAACAAAATGTAAATTGACTTTATATCATTATGATTAAATCAACACAATTATTTTATTTCCATTATTAAACATTGACCTACGACCCTCTCTACTGCCTGCCTAATCATTTAATATAGTTTGATCAGTTCCAAGTTGGCGAGAAATATCCGGTTTTTATCTCTCCGTGGGCTAATGTAATCCACGCGTACACGCGAGATTATGCCCGGCACACGCACGCGGTTTTGGATGCACGAACGCGTCATGCTTTATGATGCTCAGTGCGCAAATTCACTTCGTTTGCGTCCGCGTTTTCCTAATTCATTCCCTACTGTAAGGAGGCTTCGCAAACCGTAAGTAAAGCGGCGTTGACATACCATAAACCATTACCGATACCAAAAACAATAGCCCAAATGATGACTGAATAAATAATCGCTGACATCATAAATAATAGCATCATTCTAAAACGTCATATTTATGTCATATTCACAATCATTTTAAACTTGCTAGATAGTGAAGGACAAAAATGAAGGTGATCGTTGTTGCAACCATTGGCCCGAATCCACAAAGGTGGCTTAACTTAAACCTGGCTTAACTTTAAGCCTGGCTTAGTTAAACCACCACCATGGTTTAAGTCAAAATTCTGTTTCACAAAACATAGATTAACTAAACCAGGCTTAAAGTTACGCCAGGTTAAAGTTAAGCCACTGATTGGGCTCCTTTTGGGCTCCTAGGCTTAAACTTGCGCTAGTTGCTAAGGAAGCCATTGCCTAATTGATGTGCACATGCTCAGTAGTGCATTTCAAGAATGAATGATAAAAAAACTCTTGTTGATGCACTGCCTTGTTGATACAACAACAGATAAAAGTAATGAGAAATAACATTATATTTGATAGTAGAAGCTAGGCCTTTAGATTCATTTTGAAATAAACCATTTGCGAGGCTGACAAATGCCATAGTAAAGTATTCGAAGTCTGCAACTCGGTCCAAATGCTAGCATTTGGCCCCGGCCCATCCAAGTTCATTATTTTTTTGAAAATAGACCCAAATTGTGTTCTAAGCGTTGGCGTTCTAAGCGTTGGCGTTCTAAGCGTTGGCGTTCTAAGCGTTGGCGTTCTAAGCGTTGGCGTTCTAAGCGTTGGCGTTCTAAGCGTTGGCGTTCTAAGCGTTGGCGTTCTAAGCGTTGGCGTTCTAAGCGTTGGCGTTCTAAGCGTTGGCGTTCTAAGCGTTGGCGTTCTAAGCGTTGGCGTTCTAAGCGTTGGCGTTCTAAGCGTTGGCGTTCTAAGCGTTGGCGTTCTAAGCGTTGGCGTTCTAAGCGTTGGCGTTCTAAGCGTTGGCGTTCTAAGCGTTGGCGTTCTAAGCGTTGGCGTTCTAAGCGTTGGCGTTCTAAGCGTTGGCGTTCTAAGCGTTGGCGTTCTAAGCGTTGGCGTTCTAAGCGTTGGCGTTCTAAGCGTTGGCGTTCTAAGCGTTGGCGTTCTAAGCGTTGGCGTTCTAAGCGTTGGCGTTCTAAGCGTTGGCGTTCTAAGCGTTGGCGTTCTAAGCGTTGGCGTTCTAAGCGTTGGCGTTCTAAGCGGTGGCGTTCTAAGCGGTGGCGTTCTAAGCGGTGGCGTTCTAAGCGGTGGCGTTCTAAGCGGTGGCGTTCTAAGCGGTGGCGTTCTAAGCGGTGGCGTTCTAAGCGGTGGCGTTCTAAGCGGTGGCGTTCTAAGCGGTGGCGTTCTAAGCGGTGGCGTTCTAAGCGGTGGCGTTCTAAGCGGTGGCGTTCTAAGCGGTGGCGTTCTAAGCGGTGGCGTTCTAAGCGGTGGCGTTCTAAGCGGTGGCGTTCTAAGCGGTGGCGTTCTAAGCGGTGGCGTTCTAAGCGGTGGCGTTCTAAGCGGTGGCGTTCTAAGCGGTGGCGTTCTAAGCGGTGGCGTTGGTGTTCATAAATCTAGCTACTAATTTTCATTCACTCTACCTGTCTATCTTCAATTGAGAAGGCTTAAACTGATCTTAAAATGAGCTCATTCAATATGCCCCAAACTCCACCCTTTCTTCACCCCCCCCCCCCCCCCCCCCCCCCCCAATAAAATAACTATTAAACATTTATTAAATTCTATTTATGAAAATAAAAGGCCTCTTTAGAATTAATATAATCCTTTAATAAACCCATCCAGTTAGTGATAGCTTTTTTAATTGATTTATTCTGAAAGGTGCACCCCTTGGGGTGCTTCTGATCTGATCAGTGGGAACTCCTGTAAACATGTAAACAAAACATTGCAAGAATTTGAGTGCAACGGTGGGCAAATGGCTTTGATTTTGCTGGCTGCTGCTGAGCTGTTTTAATATTATTCAACTCATCCCCTTCAATATAAATACAAGGAAATTGATCAGATCCATTCAGAATAAACCTTGCATGCTTGCAAAGGGTAGGCCTACTGCAAGTGTTAGCTGCCGTAGCAAGGTAAATAAATAAGCTTATTAATAATATTTTAAAAAAAGGTTTCGGCCTAGGCTTAACCGATCCGATTTTTTGTCCCCACGTTTTTGTAGAAATGTTCATCATTTAGGCAGAAATTTGACTGATTGATAAACATATCACACAACAAAACTGTTGTAGATTTTCTAGTGACATTGTTTGTCCTGAATAATTCTAATAGTAGGCCTTTTTACCTGAGAAGAAGTCGAGGCATTTTTGCTGTGATTTGTGGACGGCAATAACTTTCCCATTTTTAAAAGTGGAAGTTTTAAATTTACCGTTTTGGTCAGAATAATGAATAAATAGTACTGAAACTCCAGGACTTATTGCAAAAGATATGTATTATACTAGCATTTGATGAAAGGAAATCAAATTCATTGTCAAATGTGTTTTTTTAGGGGCTAAAGTTGACTCGATTTCTAGCCTAAAAAAACAACAAAATGTCGCTGAATTTTAGGGGTGAAACCAAAGAATACTAACATGAAACATGTTGGCAATCAGACGCACAGTTTTCAACTGCAAATTCTGCGTTGGTAATTGGACAGTTTTTGCCTAATTGATAGCTAGTTCAACTATCTGACTGACCTATTTTCTGTTTTACAATGTCCTGGATGGGCCTTGTAAATTGTAGGCCTACACGTAGCCATTTCAAATAACTGTCCTATACAACTGGTCTAAAACAGTTAAGCCACACTTTAAACTACCCCTTTCTGTAGCTTAAAGTTAAGCCTGGTTTAGTACTATTTAAGCCTAGCTTAACTTTAAGCCACCTTTGTGAATGTGACTAAGCCACGTCCCAAGCTTAAGTCTAGATTTAAGCCAGGACCATGGCTTAAACCCCTGACTTAAGCTAGGTTTAAAGTTAAGCCACCTTTGTGAATTCGGGCCATTGTCATTAATCAATACTACCAGTTCCATATAAACTTTAGATGAAAATGCTTGTCAATATTTAAATGACATAATGTTTATTGACATAACAAATCAGGACATGATAATCCTTATAACACTTTTCGCGCGGCTATTAATATTATAGTTTTACCACACCATTTAGAAACCTTTCCCAACTTTCACAAAGGCTATCTCAATAATTACTGAACCAATACTAGGAATGTTTGTACTTATTTTAATGCATTTCTCGTCGTGATTCCGAAAATGGTGAAGAAATTCAATAATGTTGACATTTTTGAAACATTTTGTTGTGATTTTTTGGGACTGTCATGACTGTCTGCTGACGACTGCCGCGTGGAAAGTGTTAAAAAGGTGGGAAATCATCTGGCAGGTGAAAATTAACAATATTGCTCCGGCGCTGCTTTTAGAGCTCCATACAGCGACTAGACTGGGCAAAATGGTACGAAGACAAAATGATAATATGAGTACAATGGACGACTACAGTAATATAAGGAGCTCCTTTTGATATGACAATTTCTGGATGCGTTTTATCCTTCAAGCTGTCAATTACATGGACGTGGACAAGTATCAATGGACGATACCTGTTCTAAATTCTATATAAATTTATTCAATCCTTTTTTATCTCATTTTAAAAGTTAACGATACGTTCATTCACATCAAGAATGGAACGAGTAAAAATATAATAACTTGTGACTTTACTGTAGTAAAAGTAGGTGATAGCTGCTGTTCGGTGACTCGAACCCATAGTGAAGTGTGTTGGGTGACACTGATATGACGCGAAATGGTATAAAACACCATTGAATGTGTATATTCATTTTCAATTGGTCAAATGCCACCGATCAGAGAAACATCTATTTGCCTGATGATTGGACAAAATGACCGTATGGGATTATCCATGAAACTCCAGAGTAGCGATATATTCCGGAAGGTCTATACCTCTGAATTTGTATAAGCTCTGCCGTTTACGGTATTGATCACTTTGTTCAATGGCTAGTCTAACCAGAAACGATTGTCAATAATAAATTAATAAATAAATAAATCTTTAAAAAAAGTAAATCTTCGGAGTAATTCTGTTATAGGCCTACCCTTCACAGAGGTATTCATAGTGCATGGTTTTTAAGAACGACGCATACTACCAATGTAGGTGTGTAGGGTATAACAGAATTATGCCAGCCTGTCTAGGAAAACAGATAACAGGCAACTATGTTAACCAATACGGATCTTAAAACACTGGCCACGCGATGAGAGCTAGGCATGCTGGGATTGCTTAAGATCCCGTTCGGTCAAATAGCATTTGGTATTAACTAAAAGCAGTAACGTTATGTCAACAATGAATACGGTAGTGTAACATAAACGCATTTAGATAAATTATCTGTTAGATAACAATAAAGATAAAGTATATTTATTTGTAGTCACAATATACAGCTAATATAACCCGGGTATATAATTATAACGACGTCTTTATGGTGTGGTCACTAATATGAAGCTATACGCTGTGGTAACATTGCTACTACAAGTATGGGGAACTTAGGATTATGACCATATCGCATATCGGTCAAACATATTCGTTCAAGTAATATTTATATAATGACATGCATGAGAAGGGGCACAAGTTCTTGTGTAAATTTTAGAACTGATCATACCGATATTTTTCGTGGGATTTTGGGGGTTGAGTTGCTAGTAAAAATATGTTGGGTATGGGAGACAATTATTAAAACAATATTTTGACGTTTTATGCGAGTTATATGAGATATTCAATATTTGCACAGCTACAGGGGCCGTTCTTAAAGTCTGTGATAAGTTAGTTGTTGTTAAAACCGGTAGTTTAATGTTATTAATTAGAAATATTACCCAGTAGTCACTATAACCAATCACATCTACATGTACATTGACTGTTTATCGGTTAAAGGGGGCACTGAGAGACCCGTACTTGGAGTGCGCCCTCAATTTCCTGGAAATCAGGTGTTTTTTCATCTATACGTCGTAATACCGTTAGGCATAGTTACTAACTAACATCTGAACCGTTTACGTTAACTTAATTCGCTGTCTATCGTGTACAATTTTCATGATTTGGTTATTTCGATGTAGATCCCGGGTGTAGATCACATCGCAATTATCAGCATCACTCGCCACATCAATTACTTCAACAGAGAATTTCTATCTAACGCCGCCATTCAACCATTATCCCATAAATTATTACACTTACATAATAATAATAATAATATCTATTAAAACCAATTTTTTCCTTCCAAATTTCATTTTTCTCGTCAATCTCTCAATGCCTCTTTGAGTTAAATGGGGAATGCAAATCATTTTTGTATCCGGGTCCACTCAGGAATGTAGAATACTAGATAACTTAATCATTAGCCCATGCGCTGAAATGATAACCATCGCTTCTATCGCTACTAATTGGGAGGCCTGCTATATTAATAGTATGTGTCAAAAATAAAATAGCATGGCAACCATTTCCATCAAAAATTTGAATTCTTGTAATTTCACTGCGCGTGCGTAACAGTGATGTTGATATGTTACGTCCCTAATGTTATAGCTCCCTCTATAAAATAAGTTGAACAATCGGGTCGATTTTCACCGATTTGACTCAGCTTTGACTCAAATGTTATGTTTAATACAACTTATAAGGCGTGATGCCCTACAGAGAAATCCACACGCGAGAGAATAGAGAAACTGCACTGCGGGGTGAGGTTGGAGAGAAGTGTGACTGTTAACCGATTAACCCTGAGACGATTCCGTGTAACTGAAACGATACAGCATCAAATTCAATTGAGTGGTTATTATAGTGCATGTCAGCACCAACTTCGGGATATATTTAAACTTGTTGGTTACAGTTTACCGCACTAAACGTCTAACAACTCAGTGTAGTAGGTAAATGCATTAATGCATGTATGTAAGACCAGCGAGACACGAGTCTGGGTTTAGTGGTCAAGCTTGACCATTGATACGCATGGTTTGCAATCAGCTGATTATAAGTGTCCACAATTTGGTAAATTGATTACGCTACTCCTAGTATTACACACACAAATGTAGTGCATACTGGGATCATACGTCGTCGTGTGTAACTACGGTTCATTGACATGGATGACTAGATTATGGCTGGTGCATCTAATTTTACGGCCTATTTGCTATACACACATGTTTGAGCAGTGGAGCCCGTGTAATAAGACAGTCGTATTGACATCACCCTACGAGGGTTATTCTACGGTTTTAGAGTAAATCGATAAGTTAGAGCAAGCAAATCAATGGGACGCGTGCAGTGTTGAGTAATAGAGTTCGGTAAGAAGAGCATGTTAAACTTGGCTGTGTGAATTGTTTGGGGAACCCCTACGCTGGTTTTGTGTAAACTTATAGGCACTCAATTAGGGAATCCCAACTCGGTCGGGGTCAACAATATTGCACTACACATTACCACCTCATACATGCATACAGCGGTGCGTGCGCGATAGTGCAAACACATTGGTCCGAGTTTATCAATACACTCAAGGACGCTGGTGGACTTATGCATGCATGCGTGCATTGTATATTTTCAGTCAAGGAACATACGGCCGGCTATCTAGACTGTAGAATTCGGAATTGTTATTGGAACATTATCAGGAATTATAACTATGGAGGTATTTCCCATTGGAGGACATCATAACTTTCTATGGAGAACTAATTGACGCACGGGAGCTTTAATAATATAGACGACCTATGATACAAGAACACTACAATTTTTACAACAAACAGCAGCAGTGGTTAATGCATGATTGTTCACGTGTATGCCGTTGATAGAACCATAAAGGCTGACAGTATTGATAGGACTGTCAAATCTGTTCCGAAATGTTCAGTACATGTAGTAGCAGCATCGGGTCATCAAAATATCTGACACTTCTGTTGTTGACATTATGGTTTGCCTGTGTTAGTGGACAGAGAACGTTCAAGTACGATTTAAAGATAGCTTTAATGCTGCCAGAGTTTCACAATGGCTCGGCACAAAAACAATGGCCCTACTTCATGCAGATGGTGCGTCCAGCCATCGACATAGCTCTGGATCAGGTAGAGAAGACTGTCCTTCCAGACCACAATATAACATACAATGCACAAGATACACTGTGCTCGAACCCCTGGGCACAGATTCTCTCTGTGGACATGCGATACGAGTATGACAGCGATGTCTTCTTCGGCCCAGCATGTGAGTACGCCGTAGCGCCTACAGCTAGGTTCTGTGACTACTGGGAAGTGCCGTTAATCACCGCTGGAGGTTTAGCTCAGGGATTCTCCAAACAGTACTTCAGGACGATAACCAGAGTTCAGGGTTCATACGACAAATTCGCTTTGTTTCTATTGGACTTTTTTAAATCTCAAAATTGGAATACGACGATGTTATTATTAGATGAGCCAATCAATGGAGAGATTAAAGATTGTTATTTTTGCATGGGAGGAATATCATGGACTCTTGGATCGCAGAATATCCCGCATGAAGTGGAAGGATTCGAAGAAGCCACACTTGATGATGAGGAAATACATGACATATTGGAGAAAGTGCGACTCAATGCAAGAAGTAAGTAATCAGCAATTTGGTTCACAAGAGATTTAGGCCCTAGTACTAGTAGTAGAGTAGACCTGATGATCAAATCTCAGGTCCAATTGGACCCAATATAAATCAGGTACCAACTTCTCAATATGTTCCTAATACTGACGAGGAACAGTTGCTGTTTTAAAGAGGTGCTTGCTCCTAGACCCAATGGTGGCTATACTATCGTTCATGCTTCACTATACTATAGCCACAACACCCTCTATAGACACACGACGTCGCGAAAATCACATTTTTAATTCAAGATTTTCACATCAAATATAATTTAAATCAATCAATATGCACTCACATGTTGTTCCTAGAACTCTTAGTAATACATTGAGTTAATTACTTTTGATCAAGCATCCTCATTTTGGGGAAAATATTGAGGTGAAAAATCGGCAGTGCTGACACTCAATGTGCATTTCGCGACGTGAACAGTCAATAGGGAGTTTTGTGACCCTAGGTAGCCAGCTACCTAGGACAGGTCACTATTGGGACTAGCTTGCTCCCAATGTTTAATATTAATAATGGGCCAACCAACTTCATTTTTGAGCTATGATCGTTTCGCCGATGACAATTGACATCTAATTCAATCCATGCCTTGTTCAATCTCAGCGATCTCCATCTGGTGTTGTCGATGGTTTTTGAGCATCTGTGGTCAAAGTTGTTTTTTCCAATCACTTTTTAGTTCCACTCAATTCTGCGCATTTTTGTTTTCGAGGTTATTCAAATTTTGTTATATACATGTACTTATTTACATCTCCGAGTATAGCAGTGAATGCTGATAAGCCCAGATCAGATCTCATCTTGATAGCTAAGGGACCGTTCATTATTTATGGTGGAGGGGGGGTTGGGTAAAATATAGGGGGGGTCATGTAACTTTCATATGTTGAAATAGGGGGGGCTATGTAACTTTTTATTCTTAAACAGGGGGGGGGTTATGTAACTTTTTTAACTATAAAGATGGTGGTGATTGGGGTGATTTTAGAGGCTATTTTGGAGTGTAAAATGCAATTTTTTTCGGCGCTTCGCGCACATTTTCTTACGACCTATCAACTTCAAAACATGTACTTATGATGAGACGACTTTCGGACAGCAAATCTTTTTTGGTGCACGCCCTGCTCGGACGATCTGTTGAAAAAACACCTATATAATCATCAACGGTTGAAAACAATAGAGCCATGGGGTGTATAAAACATGTTAATTAGCCTAGGTCTATGTTCCAAAATCCAACAATTATATGATTAAAACGGTAAATTCTTGCATGCTTTTCACCTCGTCTCACTCTCAGCTCTGCACCTAAGCTCACAAAAGTAGAATGTTGGACATACGTTTTTGTCAGGATGTTATAATTTTTTTCGGGTTATAAAGACTCACAAAACCACCCAAAATGTATAAACATATGACAAATTTTCCACCTCGCTACGCTCGCAATGTAATTAGTATAATTTCACACAATCAAAAGATCAAGAGGGAGTATCATTAAATTATTGGCCGTTCAGAGGGCACAGACAGAACTTACCAACAAATCCATAGACAAAAGAAAAAGACAGCCCCTAGGATATGACAAGGTCATTGTTTTTTGGGGTTTTTTTTTTTTTTTGGGGGGGGGGGTTGTGTAAAAAGCTACTGGTTAGCAGGGGGGGGTCATGTAATTTTCAGTTTCAGCTGTAGGGGGGGTTAAGTAATTTTGACATACGAATCTCGAAGTTGTCCCAACCCCCCCTCCACCATAAATAATGAACGGTCCCTAAATAGCTTATAATCCTTTAAACTTCTTAGGTGGGTCATCTATTTGAAAGTCTTACAGGATGTCTTCCAGACGATCAGATCAGAGACTAGATAGCGACTGCGATTATCTGATATCATTTAAGATAGGCCTACATGTATATTCTGAAATTTCATCCGTCATACCATACTCTCCGGTCCATATTAAGCCAATGATCATCCGTCGTACTAAACCCAGGACAATAAAAGAATTACACGGATTATACGGACTACTTGTTATTCAAGCCTGTATGAAAAAGGACACTGAATAGCCTCAAATAGTGCCTTCAATTTCATTACAGTCATTACATGTATTACCACAGATTTGACTATCTGTGGTAAGATTTGACTATCTGTGGTATTACCAAACCTCCACGGCTGATCAAGGTGCAGGGGCGGGGATTCCCGCTCTGATGGAATGACAGGAACATGCGAGGAAATTATCCACTGTACAGTGAAGATCCGATGGGTCATTCTGATCTGAACGAAATCATTGCGCTCCTGATCCCGTGAATACTCTTTTTGGGGGCGAAGCCACCCTATAGCATGGGATTGCAAAAACTTGCACATTTAGGTCTTTCTAGACATAAGAGGGGCCGCCATGTTTGTAGTCTTTGTAACTTACACATGCACCTATGCAGTTTATTTTAACAGTACCAGCAGTCTGTGCTGGAGTCAAAGCTATATTTGTTTAGTTGATGCATAGATGTTGATGATTTGATTTAGAGAGATGTTTATTAGACTCCCCACAGAGAGACATAATAGCTTATCTTATTTGACAACAGACGGTTTGACCAGGGAGGTGTCAACTACACCTCCCTGGTTTGACTAAGGAGAAATCTCCCAATTGTTGTGGGGTTGTCTAATAAGTGGTTAGTTGTGGATGTTTGAGTTTCGGGTTATATAATATATAATAATAATTCCTGGGTTGATTTAATGAAATGTCAATATGGATAACCATGATCGCGGAATGCCATTTTTAATTAGTATTATAGCAATTCCTGGACCAAACGTTTTAGACCAAGTACAATGTCATATACCTAGATTGTTCTTCAGACTGTAGAGGACATCGGAATTCCAGACTTTTTCCCCACCAACTTTTCAATGGAATTCCACCTTTTTGGCACATGTTCTTGGAATTCCAGACTTTTTCACAATTTAGACCGCCCTCCTATAATAGAGGACATCGGAGTTCCAGACTTTTCCCCCACCAATTCCATACTTTTTTGAAGTTTGATCTGGAATTCCATACTTTTTTTGAAGTTTGATCTGGAATTCCATACTTTTTTTGAAGTTTGATCTGGAATTCCATACTTTTTTTTGAAGTTTGATCTAGAATTCCATAATTTTTTGAAGTTTGATCTGGAATTCCATATATTGTTCATAGAGTGAGTCATGGAATTCCGGACTAAAAAAAATAAAAATTGTCCTCTATAGGGGGGAGGTTCATTATTATCTGGAATAGCCCAATGTTCCAGGTGTACATATAAGTATGGCAGTTCCCTAATGAAAAACATGTACATGTAGGTCCTGATACTTTCCCTTAGGAGTTGACTCACAACTAATAATTTATGCAAAACTGTCAGATTCAAGAAATTGGTTTTAATCCATATGAAATGCAATACCAACTGACAAACCTGATGAAATGCTTCAAAAACGTCCGTCTACATGTGTATGCCGGAAATTACAGTTCTGCAGGACGAAGGTTTCGATCCTTCCCATTTTTGATACAGAATATAGCAATATTTTGATTAATATTATTTACTTACGCACAATCTTTAGGTCACGATCCGAAACTGAGACACGCTTTTTTAATCTCGCCTGTAAATTAGGGCATCGCGAGCTCCGCTCTTCGATATTGTTTTGTACTGATACAATTACAATAAATACATTTTATGATTAGGCCCTAGGCCCCCCCCAAAAAGGTTTGTCTCAAATGACATGAGAGACTGAAAATCTAATGCGGTCTGCGGATTTTTTAATTTTTTTTTCAATTTAGACCTGATCGTCATTTGTTTGGCCAAAAAGTTGGATTTTGCAAGAATTTTTTTGAGAAAATTGAAAAAGAAAATAAAAATGGAAAAAAAAACCAACTAAAAAAAAAAGCTAACGCGGGCGGTTTCTGGAATGCGCGCGGGTCATTTGAGACGAACTCTTTTTTCTTTCTTTTTCGGCCTAATATGATACCATTTTTTAAGTAAGGTCCGGGCTTCTTCAATATATGAATTTATCTTGACTTAGCTGGCGATATCATATAAAGACTCTGATTTTTCGTGCTTTTTAAGAATACATGTCTTTCACGTGAAGCTCTGTGTAGTAAGTACATGTACGAGTAAAATCTGAAACTTTAATTTCCTTTTTTTCGGATCAACAATACACAAGCTCAGTGCGCGCGTGTACACCTTGTTACAAATTGTTTTGTTATCGTATCGTGTTTTTTTCTATGGACAATTATTAGATTAAGTTCTAAGCAATCATCCGACTCTAATCAAAATATACCCGATATGAATGATAGATATCCAATTCCTCCTGTTTATACACTTTGTATTCACTGGGATATATTTCCACAAAACACGCTTTAAATTACTTTTTCATGCATCTTTGTATAGCGTACATTTTGTGAATTATCGGGTCACAATTTCATGATCAATAATAACAATGCCTATTTCACATGGGGTATAATAACAAAATGTTTGGTATGTTTGTAGATCACACCATCCATTTCATATCTTTTCCGCTCACTCCGCCATTCTTCCTCCTCTTCGTGAATATGAAAGACAACCCACCGTAATACCGTCAACCGATTAATCACCAGTTAGTCGATTTTCATAGTTGAATGTTCGGAAGTTAAAACTTCACTTCCCGACTTCACGTGGAACATTTCACTAGCGTATATCACTATTATATTAAAAAGACGTACAATTATATCGATGTATTATTGATGCAGTGATGATTGCAGGAAATGATAGCATGCATGCAATTTAGTTGTCGTGAACATCTTAAATGAAAAAGATTCAAATCCATTGCAATTGTGTTATTCAGCCTGGAAATTGGGCACAATAACTTTTTTGTGTGGTTTTTTTTTGGGGGGGTTGTGTTTTTGGATATTTAGGGGTATTTTATTTGAGTTTGTTTGTTTTTTCTTGCTATTTTAGGGGAGAGGTTCCTTCTTAAAATCAAGTAACTGTAAATATGTTCGTTTCTCTAGATAAATACTACGGCACACTTTAACACAACACACATACCTCAATCAATTCGTGATGTTCATCGGATGATTTTAGAGTACTGATTTAATTAAAACAAAATGCACGATTTAACCGTTGTCCTGAACAACGTATCACGCACAAATTGAAAAGCAAATAAGTATTCGTGAATTCATAATCAGTACCTGGTCTGTAATATTAATTAGTGCACAGTTTATGGCACACGTACTGTATTGGGAATCGTTATTGGGAATTTTTCATTTTCATTTGTGATTTGAAATGGTAATTTAAGCTGAAATGTCAGGTCATTTTGGTCCGGTTTCACTATCACATAATATAAGAAAGCTACATCTGTGGGAAGCATTTATTGTTTTCCAATTTTTGATTAGTAAGCTGGATCATCAAAATGGGTCATGTTTGCGGGTCAGATTAATCAGCGAAAAACAAGTTTCCTTGCATGTTGATAAAAACATATGCATATACCATTTGTAGATTCAATTTTGAAAGACCACGTATAGCCCCACATAATACTACGGTATAGACGTCTGATATCGCGATAGGGATTCACAATGCACAGGCTAAGAAGATGCGGTTTTTGATTGATGGCGGCGGAATTCGTGATTTTAGATGTCTTTTCGTTTTGGAATTTTATAGCAAATACCCAAGATCTTATAAAATAGACTTCATTTTTGTCCTGAGATTCATATGAAAATTGTATCCAAACACATCCTGTAACCAAACTATATCAAACTACTTTTGACTTGGTAAATATAGGCCTAAAGTCTAATATAACCATAGATAGATAGTATTGACGTACATGTACTCATGGGGTGTGAATAATTTGCGGGCTGCGGGCTGCGGGGTAGTTGCGGGGTAGTGCGGGGTAGTTGCGGGGTAGTGCGGGGTAGGTGCGGGGTAGGTGCGGGGTAGGTGCGGGGTAGGTGCGGGGTAGTTGCGGGGTAGTGCGGGGTAGGTGCGGGGTAGTGCGGGGTAGGTGCTGGGTAGTGCGGGGTACAGTATAATTATGTTGGCCGAGTCAAAAGAGTGGCCGGGAATGCCAGGAATGTGGGAATGTGGCAATGCAACATGCCCCCAAATTAGTTTGACTCTCTATATTATTATATTATTGTCACTCACGGCCTTATTTTAACAAATAATCTTTGACATGACATTTTAACTTTAATTAATTTTATGGTAAATAAACAATTTTGTGAATGTCCACATGGGCACTAACTCGACCATTTCAATGTGTTTTAGCTCGAGTTAAATAGCCAGGTCTGATCGTGCCTACAAGCTTTATTTTCATCTAGTCAGATTGTTGGGTGTTTCACGCAGTATAGGGTGAGTCAGAAAGAAGTTGTACAGGAATATTTTTTGTTTAAAAATAGACCAAACAAATTTGACAATCCTCAGTGTTTTCGGCCTAGGCCATATTTGTTTTCTTATGCCAATTTGTTAGCGTCCCGGTAGTTGCGAATTTAGCGTCCCTGTATTTTGAGACGGGGGGGGGGGGGGGGGGCAACTTGCCCCCCCCCCCCGGTCGGTACGCCACTGCAGCCCCCCCCCCCCTCCCCCAGATATGAAATGGTGCATCCTATTTCATCCCATGTGCACAGTTCACATTCGCAACATTTTCAGGCCGCGAAATTAGCCCAGTATTGCTTATTCACAAAATTTGAAATTCATAAATATTTCTGCTTTTACAGTAAATGCTCTAAGTGGTGGTCTAATTGATGGTCTGACCATGTGTTGAACCTCCACTGTCTGACTGGGTAATTGTTTACACCATGTGAAGAAACTAACCTGATAGGACATCTCTAGGGGATAATCACAATTGCAGACTTCATGATTAAATGTTCCAGACAGATTTGACAGAATCATAACAATAAATTCAAAGTTCTAGCAAGTAAAATCACAGACAGTAGACCAATTAGACCACCTGTAGTCTCCAATGATCTCATCTCCAATGATAAATCACTGTTATGAGGCAGTTTCACACTACCCTCCCCCCCACCCCCACCCACACCGCACTACCCGCACTACCCCGCAATAACCCCGCAATTACCCCGCTGCCGGGCACTACCCCGCACTACCCCGCAATTACCCCGCTGCCCGCAGCCCGCAGCCCGCAATTAACCACCCCGCACTACCCCGCAATTACCCCGCTGCCCGCAGCCCGCAGCCCGCAGCCCGCAATTAACCACATCCCTACTCATGTAGATACGAAATCCCTCAATTACACAGTCATCACAATAAGTAACTGACCAGGTAATAAACATGCTGATAACTCTAAAAGTATAACTCTTACATAAACATATTTAATTATAAAGTTGTTGGGAAATTTCTCTTCTTCAATTTAAAATATTACACGCTAGGAATGGTTGATTAATGAGGAAGTTACGATCCCAAACGTTAGGGCAAGTCTGATTTTCATTTTAACATTTTCTTTTCAACACGGGGAGAGTATCGACATGTGTAAAGCGTGTGTGCCGTCGATCAACCGTAACAATGTCATCGGCCGAGCATCCAACAGCCAGGCCATTGACGGTGAATTTGCACTACCACACTACCAGTAATCAATAATTTGCCGGTCTGAGTCCCGTGTTGAAAATGAAAATGTGAAAATGAAAATCAGACTTGACAGTACATTTGGGATTGTAACTTCCTTAATAATCAGTCATTCTTAGCGTGTAATATCCCAAATTCAAGAAGAGAAATTCCTCAACATGTTTATAATTTAATATGTTTATGTAGGAGTAATACTTTTAGAGTTATCAGAACATTTATTACCTAGTCAATTACTTATGGTGATGACTGTATATGGTATTGTCTGTGGCACAAAAACGACATCCACTTACAAATTGACAGACAGTTAAAAAGCTTCACACTTTGGTCCGCAGATGTCATGCTGTTGCGTTGATTAGCTAATTACTACATTTGTAAATTAACCATGATAAGTCGGCCAGTTGGTCGACCTTGTTTGCTTTTTAATAAACACGTAACATGGCCTATTAGCTGGACAATTTTAATTTGATCCTATTACTTTATTAACACTTGTGTCCATTCTGTTATAAATCAATACAGAATAAATGAACGTTCACTTTCACTATAACCTAACGCTTTCAACGCGGCTATTATTTTTACCATACACAAAACAGATTTGTCAGGAACCTTTCATAGTTTTCAAAGTCTATCTCAAAGATTACTGACCAAACACTAGGCATGTTTGTACTTATTTCAATGCATTTCTCATGGTGATTCCAAATATGGTAATGAAATACAGTAATTTTGACATTTTTGAAACATTTTGTGAAACTTTGGAATGTCGTCTGCAGCTGCCTGCCGCGTGGAAAGTGTTAAGGCCAAAAGAAATTGTCGTGTTGCCCTCAGCGCCCGACCCTAAATTCTCAAAAATCAGGGTCGCAATTATGTTTTTAATTATTTTTTAAAGATTGAAATTTTTCCCAATTTGTCAAAATCAAAATATTATATTTTTGAGAGTCACTATTGAGTAACATTTCCATTTTAAAGGGTATTTTAATCCTTGCACGGGGTAAAGGAAAACACTAAATTAAATATACAGCTTTCATTCATTTGTCTTTTTTGTTTGTTTAATTTTTCGGCATTGAAAATGCAATTGCATAGCTTTGTTAAACCGTGATCAATGAGAAAGTCTAAATTGGTAGGAAAATATTATTGGCCACTTTTGGGTCATTATACATATTGTATAGATAAAATAATCACCGGTATTGATACGGCACATAGTGACCCACGTTGTTTGCTAATTGCTACCAATTTATAGATAATTAGGGTTTTCAAAGCCTTTCATTTATCTAATCAAATAAATTGTACAGGTAGGTTAGAACAAATTATAAAGATAATTGAAATTAGTAACGGTTAAATAATCTTTAGTTAAAAACACACCACAGTGATTGTTAGCACGGATATATAGTAGTGTGTTTTGTGTTTCGCAGCCGGAATTTTTCTCTGTAAAATACCCAATACCTAATGTAATCTCAATAGTGTAACGACTAACGATAGGGGCTGGGGCAATTTCCCTCTGGGTAATACCCCCACCCCCCCCCCCCCCCACACACACCCCCACCCCCACACACACCACCACCACCACCACCCAACGCCACAGTTTGTCCTTATAGGTAATCTTTCCCCCTACAACTTCCCCCTACAACTTCCCCCTACAATTTCCCCCTATGTGTAATCTTGCCCTCACCCACCTAAATTCATCCCCTTACCCCATGCATCACTGATCACTGGTACAGGTTGATATGGGAGCCCTTTCGCATCTCGAAGTCTAATGGAATTTAAAATAAGATATCAAAATAATATGGTTTTAAAGTTAATTTCCGGCTGGTATACATGTAGGCAAATGTCCTCAAATTGGCGGGTGCGCAAGTACCAATGTACCTTTCCTGGAAAAAAACGGGCTTGTTCAACCCCCCGTAAATTTTGATCCTGGATCCGCCACTGATGTACATCATACGTGTTATGTTCGTTCGGTTCAGTCTAAACTTTATCTTGAGAACCTATACATCCTTTTGAGTGTTTTTAAGCTTAAATTATATATCATCAAAGACATTGATAATATTACGCGGACCCCCCCCCTACCAATATAATTTTATATCGTATATTATAGGGCCTTTCAATTATGTTTAATACGGGAAGTTTTCACCAATCTATTAAAAAAAAAATTGCAGTAAGCCCGAGCAATTTTACAACAGTAATGGGTTATTAAATAATCAAAATAATGAATGGAATTTGAGACCTGTTGTCAATATTATTGTTAGATGTCTTTGACCTCAATACCCATTAGCGCCTTTTATGACGTCAGTATTCATTGTTTTAATAAGGTCCATGTGGTTACTACTTATATGAAATGCGAAATGTTACCATTGACAATTTGAATATACATACATGTAGGTAGATGACCCGATCACATTTTCGTAACACAGAATTATTTCAAACATACGGAGATTTTCATATCATATGAAAGCTCGTATTTTTCTCATCATCATACTGAAATTTGACGGCCTAAATCGGTATAATTACGGAGAAATCAATGAAATAACGTCGAATTACCGCGAATGGTGGTAACCACCGATATAGTTTGTGTACTACTCAATGGGTACAGTTCACAGCATCTTGTGCGTCTAAAATAAGAATCATTATAGCTATGCATCTAACATTTTGGGACATGACTTTTTTAAGGATGACCTTTCATGTAGAATAGAAAACTTCAAGTTGAAAATCGAAACATCTACCTTTAATAAAGTCTCGTATTGGTTTGATCTGTATTTGGCGTATTGCGGTTTCTAAACATGTGTATGCTTAAAAAACGCACTAGTTAAAGGTGGGTGTTCCGATCACCATTTTTTGCACATCAAAATATTTCAAATGTAACCCCATATTTTTCTCATTATTTCTGTTAAATGTTTGGCATTCAAATGTTAAGACATTATAAGCCAAAGTGCAGTGAATTGCTGCCCGGCCAGTTTGTGTACTGCTCAATGGGCAAATTTCATGTCACCTTGTGCTTCTAAAATAACAGCAATTGGAGTCATGCAACTCAAACTTAGGAAAACGACTGTTTTAAAAATGACCCTTCAGGTAGAATAGAAAACATCAAGTTGAAAATCGGGCCAGCAATCGGAACACCTACCTTTAACCGTACTCCCATGCTTTAACACGTATGTATGTTTGGAGGTTTCTATCCAGGTTGGGGGAGCAGTCAGGTAGAAAGGTGTTGTAATCATCCGGGTGAACAAAAACGAGTGGGTGTTGTTTTTTTCGACCACAACACGAGCCCGCGCGGACCCGGGCTAGGATCAAAATTGCCAATTTCAGGGAATAAGGGTGTCTTTTTCAAGAACAAAATCCAAGTTCACATTTTCCCTTTAAAACACACATGCTTCTTTTTGACACCAGTTGATACAATGTAGAACCCCCCCCCCCCCCCCCCCCCCCCTGAATGCTCTTCGATCAAAACAGTTCATTGGGAAAATATGGAATGGAATTTAAAATGGTTTTAACTTTACTTTGCAATGGCTGTGATGGGATGAAAGTGCGTCGTATTATTTATTTGGACACCTTATATTCTACCGCGTATTTGATGCACCCTTAGGACTAATAAATATACAATAAATAGCTGAAAATATCAAAAGCAAGAAGCCGGTGCCCTAATGTGTATGGAAATCGGGGAATAGGGACCGTTAGGCGAGACGGAAAAAAATTGTTATACGGGCCCGACTGACACACTTTTTGCGTTTTTCAAGAATTTTCTTTTTAGAATTTTTTTCCCTTTTCTCAAATCATGTAAAATCAGGCGTTCTTTAGCCGAAAATCTGTCGAAAAAATTGTTTCACAAATTGTTCACAAAATTCTCGATTTTTGTAGATTTTGGTGACATTTAAGGTAAAAATAAGAATAAAAAAAGACCGACCGACCCTACTTGACAGGTCCGTCCGCCCGTAAAACAGGTGTGTTTTTTTTCGTCGTTTCATACGTGTACACTTTCTATATGCATCCTACATAAAAAACAGGGCGATTATGAGCGTTATGAATACAATACCGTACCGTACGGAATTCACGGCTGCTCTCAATAATTCACGTTTCTTCCTCTCAATAATGTATGTTTCTTCCGTAAAAAGTGCGACATGAATCACATTTGAGTCACATGGGAACATTCATATCACGCCGATTGCCCTGGGTTACTTCACGCCTGAACATTCCTTGGAGCTTGATGGGACACATGGGAATACGATCAAACACAAATCTGATTCATAAATTGTCGCAAATCATAATCGGGTGTATCAAAAATTCAATTCTCGACCCCGTTAGAAGAGAGAGACTGTTTTATTTAGTATGACTTATAGCATATAAGGAATTAATAGCACTCATCGACAGTGACTATTTTAGTGATGATTTATGTGGCAGAGCTCTACCCTACACACCAAATATGCACCACTTTCACAGTAGGACACCTCTCACTCACCCATACTTAGACAATCATCTACTATTACTAATAACCCTAACCCCGGTTTAGGATTTTTGACCGGGATCACAATTTTCGAGGAAAAAACACCAACTAAATCTCCGGGAACCTGCCGGGATTCGATCCGGGGACCCTCCGTTCTCGAGCCCCACCTTCCTAACACTAAGCCACGGCCCTCAGCTACACATTCGTGCAGTATACTGCACTCATTATATAGGCTCGGTTGACTACGTCATCGAAAACCGACGGCGCATGCGTTTGGAGAGGGACTTTGGATTAGCATTTTTTAGCACTCAGGGGGGTTAGGGTTAATAGAACACGAAAAAAAAAACTTTTTTTTTTACCATAACCCTAACCCCGGTTTAGGATTTTTGACCGGGATCACAATTTTCGAGGAAAAAACACCAACTAAATCTCCGGGAACCTGCCGGGATTCGATCCGGGGACCCTCCGTTCTCGAGCCCCACCTTCCTAACACTAAGCCACGGCCCTCAGCTACACAATCGTGCAGTATACTGCACTCATTATATAGGCTCGGTTGACTACGTCATCGAAAACCGACGGCGCATGCGTTTGGAGAGGGACTTTGGATTAGCATTTTTTAGCACTCAGGGGGGTTAGGGTTAAAACACACACACACCAAGTTGGCTAATAATTACAGTGCTGTAATTAATCAGGTTATTTACGATGTCAAATTTACAGCATTCTGAAGCTGTACAATAAGTGGAATTCTGGATTGGCTGTGTATGTGCTATAAGGAATTAATAGCACTCATTGACACACTCCTGCACACCCCGACACTTCAATACATATACACACCACTTTCACAGTAGGACACCTCTCACTCAGCAGGACTGCAGGACTATTCTTAAGTTTTGATTCAAGCAACACCCATAAAGATATAATCATCTACTAAACACACACACACCAAGTTGGGTAATAATCAGGTTATTTACGATGTTAAATTATCAGCACTCTGAAGCTGTACGATAAGTGAAATTTGTGGAACTCTGGACTGGCTGTGTATGTGCTATTATCCGTGATATAGTTTCAAACGAACGCCCTTGATTTGGTACTATTGCTTCAAAAGTCTATTCAATCTATGTTGCGAAATTCGGATGGAAATGTTGGGTTTGTAAAATATAAACAGCGTCCTTAAAAAGTTGTTTTTTAATTGTGCGGAATCCAAACACTCGATTTTTTACTAGAATTTAAGGTGAATCGTAAAATCAGATTTTAACAGTCTACAGGACATTTCATCAAGTTCTTTGACATTCGTTGACGGAAGACCATTTCAAGAATTCAATCTAAAACGTACATGTAAACAGGTCAAAAGAAATAAGCCCCCCCCCCCCCCCCCTGGGAAATGTGAATTTTTCTGGTCAACAGTATAGGCTGTTACAAAATGTAAAATATAGACTGAAATGTTACACATGTAATGTGCAATAAAGTTTCACCCAACAGTTAACCTTCATCTTGAAGTGCTGCCATTTATTCAATTTAATGACCAATAAAAAATGACACTTTCTTGCATAGGGATTGGAAAAATTGTTGAAATTTTAAATCCATGAAAAATTGAAACACATGGTTGTCACCTGTTTTGATAAAAATGTGAAGGACCTGTTCATGGTTGAATGAATAACATCAATTGAAGGTGTAATAATCCCTTGGAGTACACCTCAGGTCCATAAATGTCATCAATTTGTCCAATCCCTATGCAAGAAAGTGTCATTTTTTATTGGTCATCAAATTTAATAAATGGTAGCATTTCAAGGTGAAGGTTAGCTGTTGGGTGAAACTTTATTTAACATTAAATGTGTAACATTTCAGTCTACATTTTACATTTTGTAACAGGTTAAGGAGCCTAACTGTTTTCCAGAAAAAATTACATTTCCCAGGGGGGGGGGACTTATTTCTTTTGACCTGTTTATATGACGTTTAATGTTGACATAACTCATAATTAAATTGGCACTTGTTGGTCTGTAATTCAAAAAAAAAAAAAATCTCAAAATGGTCAATTTCATGGTCATGGTTGGATTCATTGAACCCTTTTGTGCAAGAAAATGTATACTTTTATATAAATTAAATGAAAATAAAGGAGTTACAGCAGTTTTACGGATAAATGCATTGAAATAAGTTTTAAAAATCCTAGTATTGGTACATTTAAGGTAGATGTCCCGATTGCTGGCCCGATTTTCAACTTGATGTTTTCTATTTTACATGAAAAGTCATCCTTTAAATTGTCGCATTCTTAAGTTTGAGTTGCATAACTCCAATGGTTCTATTTTTAAAATTACAAGGTCAAAAGACATTTGCCCATTGAGTAGTACACAAACTGGTTGGTGGTTAACCACCTTTGGCAGTAATTCACCACATTTTAGCCTCTAATTTCCAAAATGAACATTTCTGGCCCCTAAGATTTTAAAGACATAATGAGAAAAATATGGGGATTCTTCTGATATCAAAATATCGTGATGTGAAGAAAAAACATAGCCCCAACAAAGTGATCGGAACGTTTACCTTTAGTTTAATTTTTTAGGTTTGGCTTTGAAAGTTAACAAAATGTTTCAAAAATGTCAACATTATTGAATTTCATCACCATATTTGGAATCACCATGAGAAATGCATTGAGTACAAACATTCCTAGTGTTGGTTTTAGTAATCCTTGAGATAGACTTTGAAAGTTGGGAAAGATGTTTGAAACATCTGTTTTGTTTATTTTATGGTGAAAAATAGCCGCGTGGAAAGTGTAAATACCTATACACGTACCAAATCCATTTTTGGAAAAAAAGAACGAAATATTGCGTACATATTTCCCTATTGTTGTTATATTTTTGATGAATATTATGCAGGTTCAATCAAGGCCATATCATAAAGTCTTTACAAGTTGCCTGCCCTATTGCTGAAAGTATATGTAGGCCTACAGCCGCGCCGCAGTATTGCAGATCAGTATAATACTGATACGGTATACCCGGCGTATCAATGGTTATCGATTAAGGTCTTTCAATATCAATATCAATATCAATATCAATATCAATATCGGTTTTACTGCACTGCATACATGTATATTAAAGATCAATTGCACGGATAATCGTGCGGAAAACTCACATTACCAGAAACCAATAATGTTTGATTTTTTGACTCTTGAGCATTGCCATTTGATTTTTAGCCGTATTATACAAAATCGTACCATCCATCATCACCCACCGTCGTCTATCTAGCCGTGGTGGTCGTATGCATATACACGAAAACTAAATGGGTTATAAAACTCGCTGTCTGTTAACATCGATCTTAGAAATTGGATAAACATAACATTTTAACAAAGCACCTCGGTCTTTTACATTATTATATGGTTATTTGTTTATATTAATTTTATTTATTTTATTTATTTTATTTTATTTATTTATTTAATTTATTTTATGTTTTTATATTTAATTTTGTTTCGTTTCGTTTTTATTTTGTTATATTTATTTTATTTTATTTTATCTTGGATTTAATTGAGTTTCGCTAGTCATAAGGCTCGCCTGGATTCCTGCAGGCCATCTATTTATTTGTGTATTTATTTTATTGACTTTTGAATTATCTGTGTCTATGAGTTTTTTTAATTATTTTTATTATTATCATTTTTACATAAAATCCCGCAGTCTGCACAAGCCTAAAAAAACTAGAAACGTAAGGCAAAATAAGTAATAAAAAATGTTTAGCGTCCTGCCTTTTCTTCTTTTTTTTCCAAAATGGCCGCCCGACGACATTTTGTCAAGATAGTTGGCCGGGCTATTTTTCAAGATGGTTGCCTGCTTTTTTCAAAATGACAGCCACTTGGACTCAAGAAATTACATATTGGCTTCTTATGGGCAAGATGAAACAGAAAATGAGACCAAAATGATGTCTTGTCCTGAGTTCTGAGACGTAGAGAACCAGTTTATTTCACGGGGCAAACAGCTTCATAGAAGGACAAGATGTGCTAAAGTTAAAAAAAAGGTTTTGCTTTTTTCAAAAAAGAAAGAAATAAGGTGGCGGCTCCTAAAAAGGAAGTGGGCGGGGACGCTAAACATGAATATTTTTTATTTGGCCTAAGTGTTGGGCCTCTTGAAGTTTCGACCCTAAACTAGTTTAAAAGAAGGATTCCATTTAAGGAAATGAGAATGTTAGTTGAAGGGTAATGAAGGGTACCTACAATCCTGGAAAATGTCTTGGAACACTTACTTGTTAACAATAGAAAACTAACACACTACCTCTCCCTGTGCAATGTTGAGAAATGTCAATGTCTTCAGCAGTTGTTCACGATGTCCAGACATTAATTGATGGGGTCGTGGAGAAGGTAAAACTTATTGTTTAAGATGTCCTCCTAGCTCTTAGTCTGAACAAAATAAACGTTATTTAAAGATCAGAAGGAGGAAAAAATCTGCACATGTCCAAATGTCCAAAACTTTAAGGCGTCCCTATGTGGGGTTTTTCTTCAGGATTGTAGCTACAATTTACTTCTCCATTCGATGTGGCCCTGTGTCTAAGACTACACTAATCTACTGCACACTTTAAATAGAGTGTCACTAGTAGTATAGTACAAGTGTATCAAACATATACCATGTTCGCAGATTAGTTTAATTTAGACTTAGGCTTTTTGTTTCACACTGGGGATTAGATGTCCACTTTTGTTTGATTGATATCGCGTCGGAACGGAAACAAATGTATCCACACTGTATCCTTAAAAAGGTATGTCATCATTATGTCCTCGTTTAGTATTCCGTATAATGTTTCATGTAAGTTACGTTTTGAATGGGAATAATATAGGGATAACATGGGTATGAACATTGGTTTAATCCTGGTTTTTGGCGCGGTCAGAGAGTCG